>SKCR01053308.1:0-45680 GCA_019454045.1 Zanthoxylum bungeanum | reverse complement strand
CCTCCAAAAGGTTTCCTTTTCAGGAAAGCGATTTTTCGGTTCAGCTGCCATATTTCATAAATGAAACATGCAGCATTAGCAAGCATTATCCAAATGGATTTAACGTGGCAACAGGTAAAAGATTTCATTGTAATCAACACAATGTTGATAATGATATCTTTCGGCTACAAATATATGAGAACTATGTCGTTGTGCTCCCACAACGCGCACAAGTGTAATACTAGTCTATTCCGCATTATCGATGTCCAATCTCGATAATACGACGACTAGGGATTATTTAATGATTAATCCTTCATGGACTGATATTGTCTCATATCATCTCAATCCATGAACTAATCATAGGGACCTCCTATCATTTATACATCTAGGTGATCTAATCACAAATGATAAGAGTGCAATATCCTTGTCACATAGTTAATTTGTACAACAACACCATGATCTGTACAAATAGTGACGCTATGGGTCATAATTGTCCAACATGATCTTGTTATGCTAAACTCTGGTAACTTCGACTCTGACAACATTAAATAATGACACTCATGTAACTTATAATGACTTATACTTTAACTCTTACAATATTGACTTTAATTGATCCATATACCTCGGACTTGACTGCCATGTGGACCAAATAACCCTAGTGATTGCCATCAGTATCCATCCTCTCGAGCTCGTCCTCTGAGTAGACCTGTAAAAAAGAAAACACTGGAGAGTGGGGGGTTAGATCGCTTGCATGACCAGTGAGTGTATAGTTTAAAACATGAAATACAATGCTTTATGAAAAATTTATTTTATGCAATCAAAATCACACTATTTTACAAGAAAACTAATATATTCTGAAAAAAATTTTGTCTGAAAACAAATCTCTTTCTGCAAAACTTATTTGGAAGCTTATTTCTTGTTATAAAACTCTAAGATCTCTCGTAAAACTATTTTTTTATGAAACTCTTTCATAAAACTATTGTTTTTGAAAATCTCATCTGGAAAACAACTGATGTATGTAGGCGTTACATATCGCCGTCCACCCTCCCCACACGCCTAATTAGTGCCATGGGGTGTTAAGTCTCTTCGTCCCCCAAGTAATTGAACAAGAGACAATAATTCTAATCAATGTTGTCATCCTGGCCTTGAAACTATGATCTACGGGCATCATATAGCACCGTCCCCTTAGTCCTGAAACTACATATGCACATGTCTAATGTATCCGTCAATTACATAATTCGTCAATTCGAAAAGTCTCTGAGATTGTGTTGTCCCCAAATCTATAAAAAGTCATAAAAGAAATCATCTTATAATATCAAAAATATTATAAAATTTCTCAACTAGTTCAAAAATATTTTTAACTCATCAAAATATTTTGGCAACTTGGACTCATCTCAAAATGTAACTTGAATATAAATAAATTCATATAACTTTATAAATCAATAAAATATTTTGAAAATAAAATACCCACACATAGATTTGGAAACTGACTGGCACTACTTTATGGTGTCGAAGAAAATCACGGTTCCTATCAATAATTTTCTTGGAAAGAAGTTTTATTGTATCCAATTTGTCTTAAAAAAAACCGTGTGAGATAAGAAGAAAATGAGAGAGTTTACAATGCTCCTTCACGTTTTTTTTTTTTAATTTTCCAAGAGATGAATAAATAGTACACTTTATATAGGCAAATGAAGGGCTGATTTTATCAATAAGATAATGCAAAAATCAGAAAAAATATGGAGAATTCTATATCAGTCCATTATTTGAATGTAGCAGCCACGAAAAGGTTGATTTTGGATTTAATTTTTTTCAAAATATAGGAAAATGTCAAATATAAAAGTTGTAGGTCTCGGTCCAAGATTTCTGAATATATAAAATTCACAAAAATCAGAGATGTATGAGAACGTTATGGCAAAAATATAAAACTTATTTATCTAGGAGCTCTGAACGTGATTCTTAAGGTGTGAAACCTAATTTTTTTTAATGAATTCTAAGGTGTTATGTATGATGATTTACTCTACTTAGTATGACCGGTCCGACCAGGGTGTTACATTCACCCCCCTTAAAATGGATTCGTCCCAAATCCTAATCTACGTGTTAACTGTATGACTAAACTATCTTGCATTAACAATTATCTAAGATGTTGTCATATACCGAAAATTAAGTAGCCTTCATAAATGAAATCCTTAGTCTTTGGGTCACGAGTGATTATCGGTGACTAAATTTTTGAGATATATATAGAATTATGCCTCTTACTCCTCAACCTAAAGTTACTCCGATTATTTCCATAAATAACGAATGTTACCATGAAGTATTGATTTAGCTAGGGAAATGTAATATGCCCCGCTTCTTTTCCAACCCTTGGAAATCATCACAATGACATAATAAATAAATAATTAGGCTTGTTTTTTTTTCTAAATCTGGTTATTCCTCAATTTGTAGCTTCCCATACATCAACCATCTAGATTTTTCCTTATCATGACCTATATATGATTCCTGCTAGCTAAATGTCGTCCCACATTTCCTTCATTTCATTATCATTCTTTCATGTCCTCTAATACCAATCAAGTCTTAATGACCTTCGTTTCCCTATCTTTTGAGTACACCTCCGAGTTTTTCATATCTTGTTGCAAGGTAGACACTTTAACAATCTCACTAGTAAATAACGTTGTATGCGTTCAGTTAATGGAAAAGGTTTCTCTATTACTTTTTGAATCTATTGTGTAAACTTCAGTATTAGTTATAAACCTCAATTATTAGAGAAATTATTGCATTAATAATTCCCTTAAAATACTGCATTACCTAAAATAACATCCTTGAGTCGCGTACTATTAAACATAACTTCTAACTTATCTTACATTGTTTTTGGTTTCTCGTACCATGATACTCCTACTTGTAAGAGTTACCTTCTTTTCCTTCTTTGTCTTTAATAGCTTCTAATATTGCACCTACAATATTGTCATTAATCAATTCGTACATAGTCAATCATTGCTTCATTCACACTATCTTATTACCTTAGAAATTTAACCAATTTCTTCCATTGAAATCACGTGCCCACCATTATTACTAACTACACTTAAAATATTCCCTTCAAAACTTGTTTGTTACAAGAACTTAGTAAGGTTTTAATGGCGGGTATGCTTATATGAAATCCTAGGAATGCTTAATTATGTTGTTATTCTCACTCACGTAAACTATGGGCATATTCCTTCTTAGTTCGCAGAGATCTCTCCGCTAAAATCTATTGCAGCCTCATCTCTCTTCCATATGTGAATATCTTCCTTTGAAGCCTCTCTGTCGGTATTTAATATTTTGTTATCGCTTGTCAACGAATAAGACACTTTATTACTTATTCTATGCTAACTTAATTCATGTGTATTATACCATGTTCACTCTAGGGTTTTGATTTGTTATTATCATGAATTTAGCTGAGAGAGAAATAGGCTATCTGGGAAAACATGTTAACTGTATTTTAAGTGAAATCTTACTCCCTTGGTCATTGGTAAACTATTGTAACATCTACGGTTACCCTGTCTTGCTTCCAACCTATAATACTTGAGCTCTCAAATGTCCATATGGTTCTTTTACTGTTATGTCATGATTCACTATTTGGTAAAACATATGGGTACCTAGTCTCCCAGGTTCTTAGTTATGTTAACCTGCTAGTAAATTATTTAGAGTCATGTTTGATCTTGTTCCTACCTGGGTGCATCAAGTGAGGAAGCATACAGGTTTTACTGACTATTTTTTCTTTAGGTGTGTAACTGATGGAATTTCGACCTTATTTTGACACATATGAAGCTCAATGTCGTACCTCTATAACCCTTCTCCTATTGCACTTCTTCTTCATTTCCTAAATGAAGAAAGTCTGGTACTGTAACGTCCTTGGTGATGTCTAACATTGCAGGCTATTTTCGTACAAAAGCATTTAGTATTACTAAACCTGAAACTGAATCTTACAGCCAATGCACTTTTTTCACTATTTGACTAGTACTTTCTTATCCGTTGTATCTCCTCGATAATTCGACTTCCTCCTTTTTTACTAGAGCCACTATCTTATTCTTATGCTCGGTATTGTATCTGAGGCCCTTGTGATTCATATGCCTCAAATGCCTTATTCTAAGGGTAATGCCTTCATTCTTTGGGAAAATGACTTTGGTTGTGCCTTGAAGGTGTTACACTACATCTGGAGTGTACCTGTTCCTAAGATCATCATCAAAATGGTGCCATGGTCAATCGTTACTAGCGCTATCTAACTAGGATTAGGAAGGGGTCGAGTAATTAAATTCTATTTCAGGTTATCAAGCAGAAGTACTATTGGTAAATGTATAGGAAACGTCTTTTCCTTAGTGCAGCGGAAGTTGCTATTGTGGGCATCGGCTCCGATATGGACCGTTAAAATTTTCATTACCTTCTCCCTTGTTGAATCCGAACTCCACCAACCGCTTGATGAATTTCCTTTGATGTCCAACGCTTGGATCAACCACCCGATCTTCTGAGCTATGTCTTGAAACCAATAAACTGAAGTGTGGATTCCACTCACAAAGATTTATTTCTTAAATTTTTTTGAGAATAATTAAAATTCTAAACAATTTAGAAAAATTATATTGTCACAAATTCTTTTGGCTTTGAGAAATATATGTAAAATAAGATCTAGTATCTTGTTAACTCTTGTTTTATTTCTAATCTCAACAATTGGGAAATAAGAATTTTCTCTCTACCTTACTCACAACGTTTGTGAATTTTTAGCTCTCTCTTGAATTTCTTTTCCCAAAATGCCAAGTATGAATTTTCTCTTGATTACACCAACCTTTGAGTGGGAATGGTAGTGAATATAAACTAAAGCCATTCCACAAACATCCACTCATTCTTTGAATGGCAAATACACTTGAGTGGAGTGTCAATAAAATATATGAGTTAATGGAACAAGTTAGGCAATTAGGACAAAACTAATTAACAAAAAATTGGTGGATGATTTGGCAAACCATTAAGGCCTGTCTTGATAATGCATTTACCATTATCAAATAATGATGTAATAATTATCTCATAATTATGCATTATCAATTATGATATAATAATTATCTCAGAATTATTATTTGATTATCTCATAATCAAAAATATTAGAAAACAAAATATTAAACTAATTTAATATTATTTTCATTTGTGACAAAAATATTATTAATTATATTAATAATATATAAATATAATGTGAGCATATTATTAGACAATATAATTATATTTGGTTCCGAGCTAGCAATGGGACCAAATGGACCTATGATTCTGAGCTTCAATAAGTCTGAAATATTAATTAAACCATTTAATCAAATATTACGAAATATTAACTTCACGTTATTCCAATAAAACTCAAAGTTGAACTACTGTTGTAGACAACAGAAATCGGTGACATTGTCCTGGGCTCGCGGCCCGGTTGGGAGTACGGAATAGCCCGCTGGGGAACTAAACCGGAGAAACAAAAATGGAGTCGCCACCCGGTGTGAACCGGGAAAATAATTTAAGGCCGCACTCACCCCTCGCAAGGGAAGACCTCAAACCGTTGGGTTCGGAATGGTCCCTTACTTATGCCACTTATAGTGAAAGGATTTATGCAATAGTACAACCAAATCTCATGCAACACATACCAGATAATTCAAGCAACATGCAAGTTTGCACACCATAATCGTAAATGAAAGAAATTAAGGCAAAGTAAATAATCCATGAATGTATTGAACAATAAAGTGAAATAATGTAACTAATAACAACTATAAAGGCATTGATAATAAAAGCGAGCATAAAATCTCATGAGCATATCAAATAAATAAATGCGGAAAATATAAATAAATAATAACGGTAAAGGCATAAATATTAAAGAGAGCTAACTAAGCATATGATGGGGACGAGAATGACTAAGGGAACAAACATGCATGAATTATGATAAAGGAATCTGTCCATTGTGTGCGCATTCGTGTAGCATTCGTAAACGCGTTCGAACGGTAAACAGAATGCAAGCGTTCGAGTAGCGTTTGATAACGCATTCGAACGATAAACAAAATGCCTACGTTCGTATAGCGTTTGATAACACGTTCGAACGGGATGACACCTGAAACATGATACAATAAAATGCATGCGCATTCGAGTAGCGTTCTGAGATGCGTTCGAACGGAAATAAGACATAATGCATACGTTCATGTAGCGTTCGTAAATGCGTTCGAACGGAATGAGGCAGGATGCATACGTTCGTGTAGCGTTTGAAAATGCGTTCGAACGAGATTGCCAAAATGGCATCTGAAATGACACAAACACATGTATGGGTGAACAAATACACAATGTAGGACCTCGTGTGCCTGATGGAGCATATTTCACATTCAATCGGGTGCACTTCGTCCGGCGCGGCGAAACATCGTGGAAAAGGTAGCCTTTAGGCATTTCCCTCGAATAGAGGACCTTTAATCCACCATAGTTAGCCCATACGCACAAGAATGCAATGCATGCGTAAATAAAGCAATGATATGCAAAGGGGTAAATGACATAATAAAAGGCGCGACAAAACATCGTGGTAAAGGTAGCCTTCAGGAATTTTCCTCGAATAGAGGACCTTTAATCCACCCTAGTTAGCCCATGCAGATTATATTACAATGCATATAAAATAAAGACAACAATAATATAGGACCTCGTATGCTCGATTAAACATATCTCATATTCAATCAAACATACTTCGTCCGGCGCGGCAAAACGTCGTGGCAAAGGTAGCCCTTGGGCTTTTTATCCCTCAAAATTGAGGACCTTTAATCCAACTTGATTTGCCCATACGCACTATATCATCATGCATAAATAAGTAACATGCAGAAAGTAATAACATACTAACGACTAAATCATGCTTAAAAATAAATAACATGCTAGCAACCCAATCATGTTCGAATACAAGGTTGGATGAAACGAAATGTGTGAATCTCTCAAGTGGTATATGGCATTGTATCTCGAGTGCAAACCACAATACCGTCCATTTGGATTTGGCTACGGAATTTACTTCCGGGTTTCCATCCGATATACCACGAGAGAGAACACATATTCCGTTCATCCGGAAATCACATCATGCACCAATCCACAATATTCATGCGAAATAAAGAAAATAAACAAAAAAAATAAAGGATAATAAATAAAATGGGTGCCCTCAGGTCTAAACTTTTAGGTCGTCTCTCGAAAGTGCGTTACACGGCTGTCAGAAGGATTGATGCTCCGCAACTCCCCAGGTTCCCTGGTCCACTGCTTTCGTTCGCTGCTTCGTTATTTTGAGTTTTCTTTTCCTCTGTTTTGCTACTGTTTCAACTGTATCTTCTGGTCACAGTATTGGCTTACTGGTTTTCGGTAAATAAGGGGCTATTTTGCGGTGTCTGGGCTGCTGTTTGAGTGTGTATTTTCGGTGACTGCAGTACAGTTCATGGAGTTATTCTCGGTGATAGGTTGTGATGTTAATGTGAGGCTTATGGTGCGGCAATGTGAAGGTGTTTTGAGGGCTGTGTGATGCGGCAATGGATGGGTTATTTGGTGAGTGTTTTCGTGATGATGGAGTACAGTAGAAGATAAAATTATTTGCTTGCTTCTTGTTTTTTTTCTTGGGCGTGTATGTTATGGGAAGCAAAGGTTGGGCTTATGTCTTCATTTATAGGCAAAGGCTAGGGTTCCTATTGTGTGAATATGAAAGGGAATCATGCAATCAATGGTGATATCTCCTAATTAGTATACCACAAGGAAAGTATCGATTTAATTAGGGATATGATTGGGCTTGATTGGGAAGATGATATATTTGATTTGTTTTATTTAGGTATGTGAATTATTTAGATTGGATTTGTTTTATTTAATTTAGGAAGGATATTATTTTAATTTGTGACATGTGTTTTAAATGTTTTAATTATTTTGGGTGGGTTTTGGTGGGCTAATTGGGCTTAGGTGTTGGACAATTATGACCCATATCATCACTATTTGTACAGAACATGGTGTTGTTGTACAAATTAACTATATGACAAATGAAATTGCTCTTTTATAATTTGTAATTAGATTACCGGGATATATAAATGATAAAAGTCCATATGATTAGTTCCAGATTGAGATGATATGAGACAGTATCAGTCCACAAAGGTTTAATCATTAAAACATCCCTAGTCAGAGTATTATCGAGATTGGACATCGATAATGCGGAATAGACTAGTATTACACTTGTGCGTGTTATGGGAGCATAACAGCATAATTCTCATATATTTGGGTATATGATACTCAAGCAAGTGTAATAGAAGGTTGTGTTTACCGATGGTACGGAAACAGCTTTGCTCTGGATAGACCCCTCAGAATTCCATTGGTAGTATGACTATGTGTCTATGGAAGTCCGAATCAGGGTAGGTGTATTTGGTCTTAACCTGAGACTTGCACCGCTAATACTTGCGACAATCAATATACTTTGGTTTTGCACGTCTCTTCTAGGTATATTGAGAATCGTAGTGTATTGGGTGTGATGTCAAGATGGAAGTATCACTTTAGTCATAGTGAATATGATGATCACGTAGGATACAAAACTGGTGCTCTTATATGCTGCAGCTATCGGGATAATATGACTAGGTCATAGTTATCCGATTATACAAACTAGTTACCAGAGATCCGATATGTGCTTCATACGGGGTAGACACAATTCCAGCCCCAGGCCTAGCACGTGACATCTGATACTGGATCGTAATACGCAATACTACGTATACTACGCCTGATATAGATCACATATTCCTTTAAGAATATTTCTGGAGAATTGGGTAGTCACGTTGCTTTGTTAGAAGCCAACCTTGTCTTGTAAATCTGTAAAAAAACGTAGTACTAGATACGTACGTGTTCGGATAGTCCGACAACCGGATTTACTACCAACATATCCGGGGATCTCATGGGTTGCTTCCCAAAGATTCACCAATGACGTATGACTCGCACATAATTAATCTGGGATTAATTATTAGAGAGAGAAAATAAATCTAGGATTAACTACAGAGATATTTTATCTGGGATAAAATATTATTTAAAGAGAGAGAACGATTAATTTGGAATTAATCGATAAAATAATATATTTGATATATTATACGAAATTAGATTTCGACGCGAAATTAAAATTGGATTTTAATTCGGGCGAACGAGTTAATTTAGAATTAATTCGTTAGCGATGTGAATAGTAATTTTGCTAGGCATAATTATTTAATTAAATTTGATTTATTTACGTCGCAACGGAAAATTCGTTAATTCAAAATTAGCGAACCTGAGCCCAGGAGTGTTTGCAGGCCCACAAGTCACATCACGCGTCACATCAATAGTCATTCTTGTGATGGAAGTCACATAACTTTGAGTGATGTGATGGTTGTCACTTGTGATTGATGTAAGTGGTTGAAAGACTTTAAAGTCTTGTACAATTCTTGTAAAGTGTATTATGTATTTGATTTTTGAAACAAAAAACAACCAACACACAACTCTTCTCTTCTCTCCCATTTTCGGCCTTGGAGCCAATTTCGTCTCTCAAATTTCTCCTTCAATGCCGAGAGCAACAAGGAAATGTTTTGGGGAATTTTGTTGCAATTTTCTCCAATGCTAGCACATAAAGGGTCATTCAAAGGTGAAATTGAAACAAACCATTGAGCATGGAATCTCAAATCAAAGCTTGGAACTTGGAGCAAGAAGTTTTTTTTTGTGTTCTTCGTATCGCAAATCCGTTCATTGTAAGTATGATTCTGCCATACTTCTTTATTGTATTCACATTATTTTCATTGCTTGAATGATCCTGGGACTATAGTAGAAACCTAACAATGGTATCAAGAGCCTTGATTAAGCATGAAAATGATTTAGGGTAAAATTTGGGTAAAATTGATTTGAGCATGTTTTGATGAAATTGTTTGATTGAGTATGCTTGAATAATGATAACATAGTGTTATGCATGATCAATTTGATGAAAATTGAATTGGATCAATTTTTTCCCAAATTGTTGGCTTGGCCGAAAGTTTAGCTTGCCTTAATGTCATGGTAATTTTGTTTTTTGAACCATTGGATGAGTTTAAAAGACTTGGGAAATGTTGATTTGAGATTTAATGGGATTGAAATCGAAATCGAACATAAAAACCCTAAATTGCCGTGAGCTTATAGCATGGAAATGAATTGATTTTTTGATTCAATAATGTTGGACATGTGTTGATGATGATTAGCATGATTAATTAAGTAAATTTGTATTTTGGAAATGTTAATTTGGTTAATTAATTATGGCTATACACTTTAGTTATTTAATTGTGAAATTTGGAATTTTGTAATTTAATTAATTGGGCTTAATTTGGAATTGGGCTTGTAAAGTTGTATTTGGGCTTAATGGGCTTGGTTGGGCCAAGTCTGGTTTAGGTTAATTGGTTGGATCCAATTGGGCCCAAAACCATATCCATAAAGTCCAAATATAATTAAATGGGCCTTTAATATTTTAATTGGGCCTAATGGGCCTAAATTGGTGTCTTGGAAAATAAGGGTGATTCCTTAAATGAGCTTTGGTATTTGGGTTTGACCCATATTGACCAAAGTCCATGCCTTAAGAAATTAATTGAAAGCCCATTGGACTTTAATTAAATTGACATTGGATGTTAATTGGGCTTTGAGACCCGTAATGATTAGATTTAGAATCTAAGTCGCAAAGGCACATTAATAAGGAGTAATTATTTAATTTTGAATTAAATAAAGAATTAGTATTACATACAAATTAAATTGGATTTAATATTGTAGTTTAATATAATTCAAGAATTCATACTTTGAGTACTTATTCTTAAAACGAGTTTGACTCGCGCAAATCAAATCGTTGTTTGAACATTGGATGGTCATTAATTTTCAGATTAATTAATTGGATTAGATTGATTGATAACATGCTTTGTGTGAATACATGGATGTGATGTATGAATAATGTATATCGGATGGATATTAGATGGGTGAGGGCAATTTGGAAATTATTGTAATAAATTTAGAATTTATTAAATTGGACCTGCATGTCCAGCCTATTACCTCTTGACTCTTTGTATTTCTCTTCTCACCTATTCCCCTCAATGTAAATGAGGTTTCTTTAGAAGTGTTATGTAATTAGGTAGAAGTAAGATTTGTGCTAGCGGGAGAGAGGAAATGGAGAGATTTATTCTAGGAACAAAGTGTTTTAAATATCCATCCGCATATCATTATTAATTTATTTACGCGCCTGTATGACACATATGTTGGACGACGCTATTCCGGGGTCGCGGCCCAGTCGGGAGTACGGAGTAGCCCGCAGGGGACTAAACCGGAGAAATAACATGGAGTTGCCACCCGGTGTAAACTGGGACAAAGATTTAAGGCCGCACTCACCCCTCGCAAGGGAAGACCTCAAACCGTTGAGTTTGGAATGGTCCCTTACTTATGCCACTTGTAATGATGTGATTTGTGCAATAATTTAATCGAATCTAGCAACATACATTCCCAAGGGTTTTCTATTTCTAATTTCACATGCATAAGTACAAGTCTCAGATCTAAGTTTGCATATAACCTATGTCCGAATTTGCATGCATAAAGGTAAATTGAAATACGGCAAGCATGCAACTTCATAAGCACATTATATTCATGGATACGGAAACGCAAGCAAACAATAATCATACAAGCATGCAAAAAATTGAATCAGAATAATGGCAAGCGCATAATTTCACAAACACATTGCATTGATAATCATGGAAGCGCAAACAAGCAATAATTATACAAGCATGCATATTAAAGAGAGGCAATTAAGCGCATAATGTAAAGAGATAGTTAAAGAGGCAATTAAATGCAAAATGTAAAAAAATAACTAGAGAGGCAATCATGCGTTAAAATAAACAAGCCATGGTGCGATACAAAAGAAGATAGACAATAAAAAAAACAAATAATGAAATAAAAGGCGCGGCAAAACGTCGTGGCAAAGGTAGCCCTTAGGCTTTTAACCCCTAGAAATGGAAGACCTTTAATCCAACTTGATAAGCCCATGCGCGATGCAATATGATGCATGAATATGTAAGAAGATGACATACAAAAAAGCAAATAACGAAATAAAAGGCGCGGCAAAACGTCGTGGCAAAGGTAGCCCTTAGGCTTTTAACCACTAGAAATGGAGGACCTTTAATCCAACTTGATAAGCCCATGCGCGATGCAATATGATGCATGAATATGTAAGAAGATGACATACAAAAAAGCAAATAACGAAATAAATGGCGCGACAAAACGTCGTGGCAAAGGTAGCCCTTAGGCTTTTAATCCGTCGAAATGGAGGACTTTAATCCAACTTGATAAGCCCATGCGCGATGCAAAATGATGCATGATTATGAAAGAAGATGACATACAAAAGTAAATAACGAAATAAAAGGTGCGGCAAAACGTCGTGGCAAAGGTAGCCCTTAGGCTTTTAATCCCTCGAAATGGAGGACCTTTAGACCATCATACTAAGCCCATGCGCATCACATTACAATGCATATAAAATAAATAAGACAAAAATATGAGACTTCGCATGCCCGATTAAACGTATCTCGCATTCAATTGAACATACTTCACCTGGCTCGGCAAAGTACTGTCGTAAAGGTAGTCTTTTAAACTTTTACTTCTCTCAAATATAGGACCTTTAGACCAACGTACTAAGCCCATGCGCACTATATCATCAACACGTAATGAAATAACATACGGAAATCAAATGGCGGAATATAAAATGCGGAAAAATAAACAAACAAGACAAAATATATCACAATAGGTATCGTTTGCTCAAGTGGTACGTGGAGTTGTATCCCAAGTACAGAACGCACTACTGTCCATTCGGATTCGGCTACGGAATTTATGTCTGGGTTTCCATCCTATATACCACAATAGATGACACATTTTCCCATCCATTCAAAGCCACAACATGCATCCACAAAAGAATCTTATGCGAAATAAATAAATAACACAATTAAAAGATGAGTAAAAATAAATACGAAAAGTGCCCTCAGATCTAACCTTTTAAATCGTCTCTCAGAAACGCGTTACAAGGCCGTCGGAAGAGCTAACACTCCGCAACTTTTCTAGTTCACTGGTCCACGTCTTTCCTCGCTATTTTGCTGCTCAAGCTACTGTTTTCACTCCGTTTTGCTGCTGTTTTGCTGCTGTTTTGGGCAGTTTTAGGCTACTGTTTTTGCGATTAAAGGGCTGCTGTTTGATGGTTTAAAGGTGCAGTTTTTTGTTCACTGTTTTGGTGATTTTAGCTACTGTTTGGGGGGTGTTTTGGCTGCTGTTTTGAGGTACTTGGGCTGCTAATTTTCGATAATACTGGAGGAAGTTTCGCATGCAGATTTCGGTGAGGTTAGGGGCTGTATGGGGCTTCTGTTTCGGTGGATGTAGGGGCAGTATGGGGCTTCTATTTCAGTGGTTATGTGGTTGGTTGATAGTACGTGTAGTTAAGGGTTGTTGAAGGTGGCCAGACGTGGAGTATGAAGGTGGCATTGAATGGCAAAGATAGGGTTTCTACGTGGGCTGTGTTTTTGTGTGCGTTGGCTATGGCTAAGTTATAGGCGTGTTGAGTTGGTGAGGGCATGTGGCGTGAGAGCAAATGGGCTTATGCGTAAGGGGTATTGGCTTGTTGAAGTAGTGACGAAGTTAGGGGCGTGAGGGGTCTTGTGAGCTGTGTGCGTGAAGGAGCAAGTTTTGGTGAGGGCAAAGGGGCTTGCTTTTGACGTGTGGTTATTGGACTGTGTGTATACGTGAATGACTAGGCTGTGAAGGGTTGGAATTGGATTTCTTTTATAGACAAAGGCTAGGGTGAATCCTTGTTGGAGAAGGAATGAGAGATCATGCAATAAAGGTGAGATATTTTCTTAGTGTCATGCAAGGAAAGCAAAAGATTGATTGGAGACAAGATTTGGTTTAATTATGAAGTTAATATATTTGATTTATCTTAATTAGGCATGCAATTACATAGATTTTATTTGTTTTATTTTGATTTTCCCATTTGTTAAATATGCATTTTAGTATTTTTGGATGTCTTTTGTGGGCTTGGGCATGTGTGGGCCTTGGTTGGGCGTGTGGCCTTTGGTTGGTAAGTTTGGTTGGCTTTGGTTGGTGGGTTTAGTGGTGTGTGGGCTTGCGGGGGTTTTTGGGCTAAAGTTAAGTGGTTTGCGGGGTTTCTTGGGCTAAAGGTGCTTTAAAACGGAGGTCCAACAAGTGTGCCCGAAGCTAAACAAGCAAATAAAATCTAACAAAATACCGATTCCCTCTGACGTCCGTTTCCCACGACTTCCTCGATTTAAAAGGTAGTGCCTCCAAATGAGACTCATCATAGGGACTTACATGCAAAAATGCAGTGCCTACAGTCGCCCCCACTTTGATGGGACTTATGCAGTGTGTGACAATGACAATCCTATCAAAGTTATGCATGGATTTTTACTTACCTAGCTCGCCAGCTGTTGCATAACTTACTTGTTATCCTGAGATGCTTTGGCCTTTGGGCTTTGTTCCCGAACTGCGTTGAGAGAGAGCTTTATTCTTCTGGGCTTTATTCCCGAGCTGTTTTGAAAGTGGGCTTTATTCCTCTAGGCTTTGTTCCCGAACCGTGTAAAGATAGGGCTTTATTCCCCTGGGCCTTGTTCCCGATCTGTTTTGAATGTGGGCTTTATTCCTCTAGGCTTTTTCCAAACTGTATCAAGATAGGGCGTTATTCTCCTAGGCTTTGTTCCCGAATTAATGTTACTGTGGGCCTTATTCCCGAACTGTACTGAATGTGGGATTTATTCCTTGGGCCTTGTTCCCGAACTGTTTCAAGATAGGGCGTTATTCCCCTAGGCCTTGTTCCCGAACTATTTTGAAAGTGGGGTTTATTCCCCTAGGCTTTGTTCCCGAACTGTCCTGAAAGTGGGCTTTATTCCTCCAGGCTTTGTTCCCGAATTATGTTAATTGTGGGCCTTATTCCCGAACTGTGTTGAATGTGGGCTTTATTCCCGAACTGTACTGAATATGGCTTTATTCCCCTGGGCCTTGTTCCCGAACTATTTCAAGATATGGCGTTATTCCCATGGGCCTTATTCCTGAACTGTTTTGAAAGTGGGCTTTATTCCCCTAGGCTTTGTTCCCGAACTGTACTGAATGTGGTGGGTCTTCGACCTCAAACTGATGTGGGCCTCGCCCCAAAACATATACTGATGTGGGGCCTCACCCCCAAACTGGTACTGAGGTGGGCCTCTCCCCCAGAATGATACTGATATGGGCCTCAACCCCAGACTGATACTGATATGGGCCTCAACCCTGGGACTCGTCCCCAAACTACTGATGTCATATTGATGCTTCTGATTGGCTTTCATTTGCCGCTTTCTCTTTTCCTTCTTCAAAACCTCTGAATACAAAACAAACAAAAAACATAAAAATGAATGCAAAATATGTTACGTGTATGCATGATGCGTGAATGAGTTTCCCATCCCGTTGGGTTAGGTCTTCCGCCAATTCCCTTGATGACCATTCTTCTCTTCCTTAGGGAAAGTACTGTTTTCAATCTACCTACATTGATCGGCTCGGTGAACTAATTTCCTTCCAAGTCTGACAATCTCACTGCCCTATTTCCAAATTTCTGAAAGGATATCCTGTCCTTTCTGCTTGCTTCTTCCGAGGAATCCCTGTGTTCTAAACATCGTTGAGAATCATAGTGCCATGGTTGAATGCTTTGTCAAATATACTCATGTTACAGGTTGAAAAGACGAGACTCAGACAAATAAACGAAATGAACGCCTTTATTATCATAAAAAAAGGTTCGAACAAGTAAACAAAACTGGTTCTTTACTGATATGGGCTAGGGAGAACAGATTCATCATTCACCATATCGCCTTCTTCCTCGACCTATGGTTCTTCTACTGTTATCCCTTATCTTAATGCAAGAAGCCTGGTGGTTGAGAGTTTGGAGGACACAGGTTTCGGGTAGGCCGGAGTTGATCATATAGGTTGGTGGTGGAATGGAGTGGTAATTAGGTAAGGGATTTCTGTATGTGTTAGGTTGTTCTTTTTCTGTATTGGGTATTTTATAGGAGTCAATGAGGTTTTGGACCTCATGCCTAAGGCGGGTACAGTTGTCGGTGTCATGGCCTTTTTCTTGATGGAAGTAACAATACTGGTTTAGGTTCATGTGCGGTGGCACATGATTTGGGAATGGCCTAGGTTCCAAAGGTTTTAGAAGTCCTTGCATCTTCAAATTTTCAAACACCTTTGACAAAGGTCTACCAAGATCGGAGAATCGCCTGTTTCTGACAGTAGCAACCTCAGCAGTAGTGGGCTTGGTCTCAGAGGGCCCCCCGAAAGTCCTTCTATTTTGGCCATAAAACTTCTGATTCTCGGCTTCCTCCTCCTCGATATCCATGACAGTCTCCCTTAACTGTCAAAAATCAGCAATCACTGAAGTCATCCTCCTCAGCTTACCATAAATAGAGGGTTTGGTACCCTTGATGATCATTTTGATTTGGTCCTTGTCTGAAGGACGAGTCTGCATTTTCAGAAGCTGGCTCCTCCAGCGATCTACATACTCTTTGAAACTTTCCTCCGGCTTCTGCTTCGTATTCTCCAAGTCACGGAGTGATAAGTCAATCTCCAAATCTGTAACATACAGCTTTAGAAAAGCATCTGCCAATGCTCTCCAATCTTCCTTAACCTTTCTTTCAAGGCTATGGTACCACACTACGGGTGCCCCCTCAAGCAACATCCCAAACATCTTATGAACATGGCGCTGTGACAGGCCCACTGAACTCATAACCGAGACATATTGCCGGAGATGGACCCTCGGGTCCCCGTTCCCATTGAATTTGGCTATGTCGGGCATTTTAAACTGAGCCGGTAGCTGCTCCTCAAAGGTCATCACCTCATAGTCCAAAAAGTCTTCATGTTTACCCATCATCTTGCGAGTAACCGATTTTACCTGATCACGGAGTTTCTGTAATTCAGCCTGAGACCCGGCTATTCTCCCTGCGGCATTCTCGACCATATCATCATTGAAAGTGGGGATGTCATCCCCCAACCCATTCGGAGGCTCCGCACGCCTCACATTCTCATAATTTACCCTAGCACGGGGCACAGCCTTACTAGCCACAGCAGTAGCCAAGGTTTGTAACTGTTCAGTAATATTGGTGAGACCATTCTCCAGTTGATCCATGCGAGAGACCTCATTTTCTGATCCACTCATATTTGTTATTGACCTCTTAGTGAGTATTCCCTAACCCAACGGGAATCTATGATATTTCTTTAAAATTCTCAGTCAGTATGTATGCGTGCAATGCATGTAATATATAAGCCCATAAAAAATTTCATACTAGTTGGCCCATTATCATTTTAAAGTGTTCAATCACGCTATTGCGCGGTGCAAACTTGTCCCGGTTGAAAAGGCCCAATAGGTTTACACTTTGTAACAACGCAGCTAAACAACTCCAAATGATGAGAGGCCCACACATAAAATGGCCCATCGGCATTTTAGAAGCTTTTGGCCCAATTGTCAAAGGACACGAACTCGTCCCAGTTTAAATGGCCCAACGAGTTCATATCTCTTGACAAAAAGTCCAACTGGATCCAAATGACAACGGCCTAAAACATAAGCATAGAACAAATAATTTCTACTAGTTTTGCGACTAAGGTTCACATGGGGTTTACGGGAGTGCGGACAAAGGCTCTCACTGACGAAGGATGCCCACAACTAGGACTCCCCACTCAATGGTTCAAACGACCAAGTGAGCACACCTTTTTTATACCTTAAGGTACGTGCCAACGAGTTATGGAGTGTGACTGACTGTCAAGTGGATTTCCCATTGTAGATTCCCCAGAGGGAGGGTGGAGCGAACTCTCTTAAATACCCAAGCCTCTTAGGCTTTTATCGCTTGGTGATAGGAATAAACAACGAGTCCTCCAAATTAGTCCATCACAGTAAGCTACGAGTAAATGATTATCTAGGTGCCTTCACAACTTTTCCTTATAGAAAGGTAATGAGTGAAGGAAGACACCAAACCATCACCTAGCCTTAATAATGCCTTTGATTAAACCACCTCAACCCACAATAGACACGGTTAACTTAAGGCACAAATCATAAACATTACAAGACAATATTTCGGGGCCGATTTCCTATCCCCGGTGGAGTCGCCAGACTGTAGGACACGGATGTTAGACGATGCTGTTCCGGGCTCGCAGCCCGGTAGAGAGTACGGAGTAGCCCGCGGGGGACTAAACCGGAGAAATAACATAGAGTCGCCATGTGGTATAAATCGAGACAAAGATTTAAGGCCGCACTCACCCCTCGCAAGGGAAGACCTCAAAGCGTTGGGTTCAGAATGGTCCCTTACTTATGCCACTTGTAATTATATGATTTGTGCAATAATTTAATCGAATCTAGCAACACACATTCCCAAGGGTATTCTATTTCTAAGTTCATATACATAAGTACAAGGCTCATATCTAAGTTTGCATATAACCTATGTCCGAATTTTCATGCATAAAGTTAAATTGAAATACGGCAAGCATGCAACTTCATAAGCACATTATATTCATGGATACGGAAACGCAAGCAAACAATAATCATACAAGCATGCATAAAATTGAATCAGAATAATGGCAAGCGCATAATTTCACAAAAACATTGCATTGATAATCATGGAAGCGCAAACAAGCAATAATTATACAAGCATGCATATTAAAGAGAAGCAATTAAGCGCATAATGTAAAGAGATAGCTAAAGAGGCAATTAAATGCATAATGTAAAAAGATAACTAGAGAGGCAATCATACGTTAAAATAAACATGACATGGTACGATGCAAAAGAAGATAGACATAAAAAAAGCAAATAATGAAATAAAAGGCGCGGTAAAACGTCGTGGCAAAGGTAGCCCTAAGGCTTTTAACCCCTCGAAATGGAGGACCTTTAATCCAACTTGATAATCCCATACGCGATGCATTATGATGCATGATTATGCAAGAAGATGACATACAAAAAAGAAAATAACGAAAAAAAACGTGCGGCAAAACGTCGTGGCAAAGGTAGCCCTTAGGCTTTTAATCCCTCGAAATGGAGGACCTTTAATCCAACTTGATAAGCCCATGCGCGATGCAATATGATGCATGATTATGCAAGAAGATGACATAGAAAAGAAAATAACGAAATAAAAGGTGCGACAAAGCGTCGTGGCAAAGGTGGCCCTTAGGCTGTTAATCCCTCGAAATGGAGGACCTTTAGACCATCATACTAAGCCCATGTGTATCACATCACAATGCATATAAAATAAATAAGACAAAGATATGAACTTCACATGCCCAATTAAATGTATATCGCATTCAATCGAACATACTTCATCCTGCGCGGCAAAGTACTGTCGTAAAGGTAGTCTTTTAGACTTTTACTTCTCTCAAATAGAGGACCTTTAGACCAACGTACTAAGTCCATGCGCACTATATCATCAACATGTAAGCAAATAACATACGGAAATCAAATGGCGGAATATAAAATGTGGAAAAATAAACAAACAAGACAAAATATATCACAATATGTACCGTTTGCTCAAGTGGTACGTGGAGTTGTATCCCAAGTACAGACCGCACTACCGTCCATTCGGATTCGTCTACGGAATTTACGTCTGGGTTTCCATCTTATATACCACAAGAGAGGACACATTTTCCCATCCATTCAAAGCCACAACATGCATCCACAAATGACTCTCATTCGAAATAAATAAATAACACAATTAAAAGATAAGTAAAAATAAATACGAAAAGTGCCCTAAGGTCTAACCTTTTAAATCGTCTCTCAGAAACGCGTTACAAGGCCGTCGAAAGAGCTAACACTCCGTAACTTTTCTGGTCCACGTCTTTCCTCGCTATTTTGCTACTCAAGCTACTATTTTCACTTCATTTTGCTGCTGTTTTGCTGTTGTTTTAGGCTACTATTTTTGCGATTAAAGGGCTGCTGTTTGATGGTTTAAAGGTGCAGTTTTTTGTTTACTATTTTGGTGATTTTAGCTACTATTTTTGGGGTGTTTTGGCTGCTGTTTTGAGGTACTTGGGCTGCTGATTTTCGGTAATACTGGAGGCAGTTTGGGGTGCAGATTTTGGTGAGGTTAGGGGCTTTATGGGGCTACTGTTTCGGTGGATGTAGGGGTAGTATGGGGCTGCTGTTTCAGTGGTTATGTGGTTAGTTGAGAGTACGTGTAGTTAAGGTTGTTGAAGGTGGCCAGGCATGGAGTATGAAGGTGGCGTTGAATGGCAAAGATAGGGTTGCTACGTGGGCTGTGTTTTGTGTGCGTTAGCTGTGGCTGTGGCTAAGTTGTGGGCGTGTTGAGTTGGTGAGGGCAGGTGGCGTGAGAGCAAATGGGCTTATACGTAAGGGGTATGGCTTGTTGTTGAAGTAGTAACGGAGTTAGGGGCGTGAGGGGTCTTGTGAGCTGTGTGCGTGAAGGAGCAAGTTTTGGTGAAGGCAAAGGGGCTTGCTTGACTTTGGCGTGTGGTTATGGACTGTGTGTATACGTGAATGACTAGGCTGTGAAGGGTTGGAATTGGGTTTCTTTTATAGACAAAGGCTAGGGTGAATCCATGTTGGAGAAGAATGAGAGATCATGAAATAAAGGTGAGATATTTTCTTAGTGTCATGCAAGGAAAGCAAGAGATTGATTGGAGACAAGATTTGGTTTAATTAGGAAGTTAATATATTTGATTTATCTTAATTAGGCATGCAATTACATAGATTTTATTTGTTTTATTTTGATTTTCTAATGTGTTAAATATGCATTTTAGTATTTTTTGATGTCTTTTATGGGCTTGGGCGTGTGTGGGTCTTGGTTGGGCGTGTGGCCTTTGGTTGGTGGCTTTGGTTGGCTTTGGTTGGTGGGTTTAGTGGTTGTGTGGGCTTGCGGGGGTTTTTGGGCTAAAGTTAAGTGGTTTGCAGGGTTTCTTGGGCTAAAGGTGCTTTAAAACGGAGGTCCAACAAGTGAGCCCGAAGCTAAACAAGCAAACAAAATCTAACAAAATACCGATTCCCTTCCGACGTCTGTTTCCCGCGACTTCCTCGATTTAAAAGGTAGTGCCTCCAAATGAGACTCATCATAGGGACTTACATGCAAAAATCCAGTGCCTACATCGCCTTATTATGTTTTTAGAATGCATGTTTAAGGGTGTATGATGAGACCTTAACAAAGATAATTAATTGGTTGCCAATTACGCGAAAAACCCTTAACATATATTAATCATTTTTCCTTTCATTGAATGATTCATTCTCAAGATCCAAGATTGGCACTGGTTTGTTTGCCAAAGTCAAGACCTTTGTCCATCGCGGATGTGTTTGAATCATGAAGGCTTTGTTCCATATCGCATGTCTTGTCCAGTTGTGATTTGTTGGCCAAAGTCAAGATCATATCTTGTCCATCGACATCGATTACGAAGCTTTCCAAGGTTAATGGGTCACGCTTAACTGGAATCATTAAGTTTGTTGTACGAAAGCCAAGGCTTAGTTGATTCAGAGGAAAAAGGTTAGGAAAATATATTAGATATATTGGCATATATATTGTATATATATTTCGGACTTGGATGTCCACCTACTGGATCTAGGAAATGGATGAGATCCAATTGATCTTAGAGATCTACCTAGTTAAATATCATACAGCTTGTTGGCCAAAGTCAATGTTGTGTGTTATTTAACGGGATCCTAGCCCACTAGGAAACAAGGTTTCCCGAGTACTCAACATAGGGTTAGAGGGTCGCCGAAAAATAGTGGGAGGCAAGTATTAAATTTGCAATTTCATTTAGATGCTTGCCAATACGCACTCATTTCAATTTTTCGTCAATTAATAAATATATTAGTTAGACTAATATTTAATTGTTGTTTTAATTAAATAGTTAGACTGTATTCAAACTTCTTCAAATTCTAGTTGATTATATAATTGGATTATAGTAATCAATATATTTGAATTAACTAAAAAAATTATAGTTGATTATATAGTTAGACTATAGTAATCATTATATTAAATAGTACCTAAAATCGTTGATTGGATAGTTGGACTATAGCGATCAAGATAACTTAAAGATTAGCGTTTAAAACATAAACTGGGTAAAATTGTCATTAAACGGCTTTAATTTTCAGATTGGGAATAATACCTCAGGATAGTCCTGGAAACTAAGAAGTTACTCTATTTGATAGAGAAATCTCTTGGGCCTAAGCCCGAAGTTGAGCAGATAGTAGAACATGATCTTTGGAAGATTCATGTAATGATAACTTTAGAGCTCAATCCTTTATACTCAATGCAATGACACTTTAATTTCGTCATCAAAATTAAGGATTAGATCCTTGTGACATGATGATGAAATTAAAGATCTTCATAGATCTATTTTTAGATCTTAGAAGTACTAATTGCAAAAGAAGCTCTTTAGCTCGTGTATGTCAGAGGGTACATCTATCGAGCACTAGGTGTCACAGATGTTTGCTGACATCGATCAGCTAGGTTTGCTGGGCATTACCTACGTGGCCGAGACTACCAAAGATTTAATCTTATAGTCTCTACCCAAAAGCTGGAGCAGATTCATTATGAACCAAGAGTAAACTCTTGGAGAGTTGACGGTTATGCTCTAGGAAGTAGAGTCAGAGCTTCTAAAAGGGGCAAAGGAAAAATCATCATAGTCTTATAGGAAGACAAATGACATATCCCAAGATGTCTACCTAAACTGTGGCAAACGGGGTCACTGAAGCGTGACTGTCGGATGGACAAGGCAGACATGAAGGAAGTGAAAAGGGGCAAGGCTCCGACTTCAAGTATGTTTGTCATAAACATGTTCACTATTAGTTTCAAGATTGGATTTTGATACTAGATGTGGTACATAAATATGTACTGATGTGCGAAATATGCTGATTAGCAGGAGACTGACCTCAGTTGAGATTGATCTGCAAATCGGAAACGGGATGAGAGTTGCTGTTTTAACCGTAGAAACCTAAGTTTAGAAACTACCCGTCTGGTGTGTACTTAAATTAGGAAACTGTTGTAATGTACCTAGTTTGACTAGAAACATTATATCTATATCAGAGTATAACTCGTTGCGGGTATACCTTTATATTCTAGAACACTAAAGTGTTTCATTTTATAAAGATGATATTGAGATAAACACATTAGATGTGAATAACAGTATTTATATTTTGAATATAAATGAATCTCAAACGTAGGACATGACAAACAAATAACTCAAACTGTATTAATCAGTTGAGACTTATTTGTGGCATTGTTGTCTGGGACACATTAAACAAGACTCGTATATCCACACTTTTGAAGAGTGGATAATAGGACGGATTTGATCCTATTCAAATGATGTCTACGAATCTAGTTTATTAGGAAAAGAGCCTAAAACATCTTTTACTTGGTAAAAGTGCAAATGCCATCGATCTGTTAGCCCTCGTTCATAGTGACGTAAGTGGGCCCATGTCTAGCTAGGCTAGAGGTGGATACGAACACTTCGTAACATTTACGGATGTGGCATTGCGTTATGGTTATGTGTTTCTTGTGAAACATAAATCGAAAACTTTTGATAAATTCAAAGAGTTTCGACACGAAGTAGACAGACAGATCGGCTAAAGTATTAAAACATCACGATTGGACCGTAATGAAAATACTTAAGCAATAAATTTCTCAACTATCTGAAAGAGTATAATATTCTTTCACAGTGGACTCCTCCCGGAACACCTCAATTGATCGGTGTGTCCGAACAGAGAAACCGAATTTTGTTGGACATGATAAGGTTAATTATGAGTCGCTCTGAGCTACCATTTTCCTTTTAAGGATACGCATTTAACAGTGCAACACTTATTTTGAATAAGGTTAAATAAAAATCTGTTAGACAGCCTTCATATTAGATATGAACAGGAAAGAAACCGGGTTTTCTCATTTCTGGAGATTTGGGAATGCTGGGCATATGTTTGGATGATACCAAACTAGAACCCAAATCGGATAAGTGCCTAATTATGGGTTATCCTAGGGAAACCAAAGTATAGTACTTATACAACTCACAAGAGAACAATTTAATTGTTGCTCTCCATGCGGTTTTCCTAAGAGGAATACCTATATGCAGTGGTAAGTGGGAGGAAAGTAAAACTCGATGAAAATCGGAGTAATATTGTTCCTGGCACCAATTCCTTAATGGAACACAAACAGTTCATCAGGGATGAAACTATACCGTAATCTTCAAATACACAAGAACGCGTAAGTCGGAGAGAGTCAGAAAACAACTTGGGAGGTATGGGTTTTTGATCTCACCTCATGAAGATGTCAATCTTATTGAGGAGTACGAACTGGCTATGTATGAGGAAGTGATACAAGGTATCGACTCCCTATTATGGCAAAGTGCCATGATATCCGAAATGGATTCCATGTAAACCAACCAAGTTTAGGCACTGGTTGATGTACCGGAAGGCAATGTGCCTATTGGTACTATATAAGTCTTCAAGGAAGACATACATGGATGGCAACATACCACGTATAAGCTAGTCTTATACGAAAAGTATCGTTATCAACATTGTGTCGATTACGACGAAACCTTTTACTTGTTGCCATGGTTAAATCCATTTGGATAAGCTTGCTAATGCTGCATTTCATTTTTATGAAAATATGGCAGCGAACGTCAAAATCGCTTTCCTAAACGGAACCTTTGTAGGATGTTTGTAACATCTGACGGTTTTGTCATACCAAAACGAGACAAACAAGGTTTGCAAGTTAATTCGATCATTTATGGATTGTGACCGGCGTAAACACACACGTATAACGCAAGCGCACGTATCGTTCAAGTAGTATAAAAATATCGATCCCACGAGGACTTAAAACCTTTTTGTTATTAATTTATGGGGCCAATGATTACCAGTATCTAACAGGTTGTTGATTGATTGATTTGAAATGACGATGATTCTAAATTTAAAACAAGTAAATAAAATTGCTTAAAAGTAGGTTGAGAAAAATCCAAATTTATAAAAACTATCCAGGGTTGTGATTTCTTCCAATATCATTTTAAAGATGAAGTGGTTATCTTATAGTTGGGTAACATATTGATTTATTAACCTGGAACACTAAATTATGTGTAAGCCTCTGTCGATGGTCAGACACAAATACCCAGTTTAACCCAATTGAACCATATGTCTATGTCAACCAAATTATCTGGATTCATTAAGATTAAGTTCCAATTATGGCTACCCCCGCCCGACAGGTATATTCCTATCCTGTAAGGAAATCTATTAAAGGGTTATCTATCCTCAAGGAAGATCGTGGGCTATTGAGTCTAAGGCTTGAAACCTAAAATCCCTATGTCTAGTTCATTTTAGATTTACCAGATCAATTTTATTAATGGCCAGTTAATGAAAAAGCATTAAGTTTAAGACTCAATAAATAAATCTTTATATTACCCAAGCTATAATCTAACCCTTATAAAACGGTGATATTGATTTCATCACAACCCCAGATAACTGGCTTAGTTACGACACATATTTACGGGTAGTAAAAAAAAAACTTAAATAAAATAAAAGACATAAAGTAAAATACTGAAAATTAAATACTGAAAAGTAAATGCTGAAAGTAAATGCTGAAATTAAATACTGAAAGTAAATTGCTGAAAGTAAATTGCTGAAAAGTAAATTGCTGAAAGTAAATTACTGAAAAGTAAATTGCTGAAAGTAAATTACTAAAAAGTAAAAACTGAAAATTAAAGAAAGAAAAGTACTGTGCGTAAAAGTAAATTGCGGAAAGTAAAAACTGAAAAGTAAAGAAAAGAAAGTGCGAAAACGAAAATTAATTACTGAAAGCTGTAAATAAACAAACAAGATACAATCTTCTTAGTATTCTTAAGGAATTCCTTAGAAGAAAGTATGAATTTTACAAATGAAATGGCTTGGTATTTATAGGCAAAATTTTGCCACCATCAAATCATCCACCAAATAAATTATTAATTGCTCCACTAATTGCTTATCTAATTGCTCCACCAAATCCATTATTGCTCCACTAATTTCTTATCTTGTTTGGTGGTGATTTGATAATTTTTATTAATTATTTATTAATTAATATTTTGCTTTGAAAATGATTGATAATGACTTTTAATAATTACACTCCACACACTTCTGGATGGTTCATCAATTTCGGTCATGAAATCATCAGAATTTGAAAATATTTTCTCTTTCAAAGTTGTAGATCTTGGAGTCTTCTTTAATCTGGAACTTGAATCAGCTCAATCCGATATCTGAGTAAGAAGTTATGCCCAATACAACAGATGCGCAAAACTGGAATTTCCAAAACTGCACTTCGTCAAAAACGCCCTTTCAAGTTTCCAATCTCCAAAATTAATATATCAAGTCCAATAATTGCCCTTATTTGATCCACATTTCATCCTAAATGATTTCATTAAGTCCCAATATTATTTTATCTGCAAAATAAAATAAAACATATCAAAACGTTCATCAAACCCGAGAAACTAACAAAATATTAAGTAAAGGGGCGGTAAATATTGATATATTTTCCGCTCATCACACCCCCAAACCTAACATTTTGCTAGTCCTCGAGCAAAACAACAAAATAAAATAAGAAAATTAAAATTAAACTAAGCCACTTTCGTAGGGATCACGGTTGCATTTAGCGTATGCAACAAGCCTTTAAACCCCTAGGTGTCCCTAGTGGACGAGTT
Source organism: Zanthoxylum bungeanum (assembly GCA_019454045.1). Classification (NCBI taxonomy): domain Eukaryota; kingdom Viridiplantae; phylum Streptophyta; class Magnoliopsida; order Sapindales; family Rutaceae; genus Zanthoxylum; species Zanthoxylum bungeanum. The sequence continues at coordinate 19,004 of SKCR01053308.1, read as the reverse complement.
GTAGTCTCGTGAGGGTTTACAGCAATGATACCCACAAACATTTTACAAAAGTAAAAAGGTAGTAAAACTAATGCACACAAAAGCAAAAAGACAAGCGAAAAGAGAATAAAGAAGTTAGTGACTAATCAGGTGAAACTTCTACTCCAAGTTACTAGTTGTTTTGTTTTTTTCTAAATTACCGAATAAGTAAATTCTCCGATTATTTACCATTCTTCCATATACACAGCCAACAAAATATTAAACAACTCATTTTTGCCCACAACAGTCATAAGTGCAGTTGATAAGAGAGTAATATTTTTGTCCTAAAGTTCTATCAGATTTCACACTTTTTGTAGCAATGGAATAATTTTTCTGATTTTTCTGATTTTTTTTCTTTGATTTCTCTATTTTTATTTATATACAATATCTTCCATCTATGTAGCGAGCTTTGGGTCGGTGGCTCCCAAACCAGTTGGCTTTAGGGCACCAGGTGTTAAGACACCCCTACGGACTTAATTACCCAGACTTCAGATATAAATATTTTTGCAACATCCTTGATCCATGTAGCGAGTGTTGGGCCAGTGACTCCCAAACCAGTTGGTTTTAGGGCACTAGGTGTTAAAACACCCTTACAGACTTAATAACTCGGATCTCAGACGTTTTTTTTTTTTTTTTTTTTTTTTTTTTTCCATTGCTTTTTAAGATGCTTCTCCAATTAAACTAGAGCACTGAATATTACAAACTTTTCAATTTTAGTCATGTCTGTATGTTACCATGTATGTTGATAATATCTGTCAACTGAGCATATGAAGATCCATTTTAGTCCGTTTTAAGGAGAATTTACAAATTAAATAATTCAAAATGAAATAAACAAAAATTAACTTGTTTCGAAATAGGTTTGAGATACGTCTCAGGAGTGGAAACTCCTTACTCGGCTATCTCTTACCAATTTCACCTTTTTAGTCAAAATAAAAACATAAAAATGCAAAATATTTTTGTAATTTTTTTTGAAAATTTTTCAATTTTTTTTGTATTTTTCGAAAAATTTTGGACTAAAAATAAAAACAACATACAAACTACAACATACAAACTAAAAACAAGTACTAATCAACTAAATCCCTCCCCCAACCTAAATGAGACATTGTCCCCAATGTCTTAAACAGTAAAAGGAGAGTTAAGAAGGTCGTACCTGGTTAGCTGAAATCTATAGGAAATTAAAGGTTAAGATCCAGATTAACTCTACGCCTCTTACCACGATCGTCCTCAGACCAATTTATCTTTGATAGGATAGGGTCAACTTGTGGCTCATAGGCTATGAGTTGGTCTATTAGATCCGGAGCAGTTCTGGCAGTGAAGAGGAGTTCTTTCATAGGTTTTGACACGAACCCATTTCTCCGAGCATCATCAAGAAACACACAAAGAAAATCATAAAATCCATCAACGTTAAGCAATCCAAGTGGTTTCTGGTGTATGTTCAGGTTTGCCCAAGATAGAACTATAAAAATTTCCTCTAATGTACCCAAACCACCTGGCAAAGCAATAAAAGCATCAGCACGATTAATCATTTCTACCAGGCGTTCAGACATACCTGGCACGATCAGTTCCTCTCCGTTTGATGACCCAATAAGATTTGCCTCTGCCAAGGGTTTTGGGATGATTCCCAAAACATGACTGCCTCCTTCTTGTACGGCCTTTGAAACGATCCCCATTAATCCAAGATTGCCTCCGCCATATATTAAGTGCATATTCCTTGCAGCTAAGACTCGACCCAATTCCTGTGCTGCTTCTATGTATTGTGGTTTAGTACCAACACTACTACCGCAAAACACACAAATGTTTTCAACTCGTCTTCTTGAAGTGGCTTCCATTTTATGTTTTCTTTCTCAACTCTGGATGACTTCAAAGGTGCAATGATGAGTTGAATTTATAATACCTGAAAAGGGTGAGTAAAAATAGCACAAGTTTCTTCCAAAGGACGATTAGTAGCAAAATATAAATAGACCGTGATAGTCAAAAAGATCTGGATCCTGTCGGAGAAAACAAAAGAAAACAACAAAACAAATCAATAATATTAGGAAAAGACAAAGAGATATAATATGTACAAAAATTTACAGCTTGATTAACGTCTATGCGTCAGGGACAAGCTTCCCATCCAATTTTCTTATAAATTGGCAAACAGGGTCTTTTTGAGTCAGATTCCCGAGACTTAACTGTTGTCTTTCTTTTTGAAATTGTGTATGTAATTTGCGAATGGTTATATGAACATATCCACTGGGATGCGTCTCAAGAGTCGAAGATATATCATCTAAAGACTCCTTACTCAAGCCATCCCTAATGAAGTTAATTTTGTCTTCGCGATTATCAGACACCATTCCTAAAGAACGACAACGAGTGTTGCAATTAAATCGTGCACATTTGAAACAAACACCCATTTGCTTAGCTCTACGTTTCTTTGCATAGGTGCTTCTTCCAAAACCAGGCAGATGTGAAATAAAAGAATCAGAAGACTCACCTGCCAATCGGACTCGTGCTTCAATTACCCAACGAATATCATTAGGAATACCATGGATTGTTAATAACCTCATCCGTTCCAAGCGAGCTTTGTATACTTTCATCAGAGATTTTGGAGGGAGAGAAGGAAATTGCTTGTGAAGATTTGCGAAAGCTTCTTCCATCTTGAAATGACTAAACCTGCAAAAATAAAACACACAAAATTAAATCACACCAAATCACAATATATACAAAAATTGCATGGGTTGCCTCCCTGCTAGCGCTAAGTTTAAAGTCGTCAGCCAGACATGACTTCTCGAACGTTAAGCTGGATCTGAAAGTGTAACACTTTCTTTTTGTCGCTCAAATGATTCTCCCCAGTAGTGCTTGACACGCTTGTTTTTAACCTTGAAAGTTTTGTTAGCGTCAGGATCATGTATCTCAACGGCTCTATTTGGTAAAACTTTGGTGATCACAAATGGACCTGACCACCGTGATTTTGGCTTCCATGGGAAGATTTTCACCCTTGATTTGTTTAACAGTACCTTCTGCCCTGGTTCCAGTTGTATGCGCACTAACTTCTCATCATGTCTTTTCTTGCCCTTTTCTTTGTACAATTTGGCATCTTCAAAAGGCTGATTGTGAAATTCCTCCAATTCGTTGAGCTGGTGGAACTTTTTCTCTTCTGTTGCTTGTAGAGCAAGAATTGGCTCTTTCAGTGCAAAAGATGCTTTATCTTTAGGCTCCACAGGCAATTGACATGTTTTAAGTTTGTCAGTAGAACTTTGTCTTTTATCAGAGTTCTGAATGGTACTGTGTATCACATCGAGTTTGAAACATTCCTCATTCTTTTCATCATCTGGAAAATTCATGGCCTTGAAAACATTGAATGTTACTTCTTGGTCCTGTACCCTCATGGTTAGTTCTCCTTTTTGTACATCAATAATGGTTCGACCTGTAGCCAAGAACGGTCTCCCGAGGATGATTGGCACGTCTGCGTCTTCCTCCATATCAAGGACAATAAAATCTGCTGGGAAAATGAATTTGTCAACCTTGACCAGCACATCCTCAACTACGCCTCTTGGAAATACGAGCGTTCTATCAGCAAGTTGCAGTGAGACTGAAGTTGGCATTGTTTCTCCAATCTGTAATTTCCTGAAAATAGAAAAAGGCATCAAGTTAACACTAGCACCTAAATCACATAAAGCCTTACCAAAGTTATGTTCTCCTATGACGCAAGGAACAGTGAAACTGCCAGGATCTTTCAACTTTGGGGGAAGTTTCCTCTGAATGATAGCACTGCATTCTTCTGTTAATGCTACTGTCTCGTAATCTCCCAATCTCCGCTTTCGTGAAAGAATATCTTTCATGAATTTGCATAGGTGGGCATTTGTTCCAACGCTTCTGCAAATGGAATGTTGATATGCAGCTTTTTGAAGATCTCCAGAACCGAGAAAATTGCTTGTCCAATTTGTTCTTCTGAAGACGTTGAGGAAAAGGTGGAGGTGGAGTGATCTGTTCTTTTTCCTTTGCTTCTTTTTCCTCCATTTGTTGCTTTGTTTCTTTTGGAACTTCCTCAGCAGTTGAATTGACTCCAACATCTTTGTTGATTTCAGTACCGCTCTTTAACATGATGGCATGACATTGTTCCTTCCCCATGTTTCTTGGATTTGCTCTGTGTTGCTGGGAAGGGTACCTGGCGGTCTGTAACTCTGAGCATTTGCCAGTTGTCCCATTTGATTCTCTAGTGCTTTAATAGAAGCAGATTGACTTTGAATTAATGCCGCTTGAGATTGAAATATAGCATCATACTTTTTTAACTGAGTCAGCACTTCTGTTATGCCTGGTTCATTTGTCTGCTCCTGGCTTTTGTTCTGCTGTTGGAATTCAGGTGGTGGATAGTTCTGCTGTTGAAATCCTGGTGGTGGATTGTTCCTTTGTCCAGAATTGTTGCTCCATGAAAAATTGGGATGATTCCTCCACCCTGGGTTGTAGGTGTTGGAATATGGATTGTTTCCCTGTCTGTTAAAATTGTTGACATAATTCACCGTTTCTTCAGTTTGTTGGCTCTGGTGCTCCTCCATATGTTGAACTTGTTGCTCCAATATTGCTTTGAGTGTTGAGAGTCTCCATGAATTTGCATATCTGGTCCAGTTTGGCACTAACTGCTGTGTTGGCTCCAACTTCATAAATTCCTGCAATTCTTTGAATCAAGCTCCTTTCTGTTGGCCACAAGGAATTGTTATTGGCCATCTCTTCGATTAGGTCCCAGGCTTGATCTTCTCCTTTTGACATCAAAGCTCCTCCAGCAGCAGCATCAATAGTGGTTCTCATCAATCCAGAAAGTCCATTATAGAAAGTTTGGACTTGAAGCCATTTTGGAATCTCATGGTGAGGACATTTCCGGAGCAGATCTTTGTATCTTTCCCAAGCTTCGTACATGGATTCTGAATCTTGCTGCACAAAGGATGTGATGTCATTTCTCAGTTTTGCTGTTCTGGCTGGTGGAAAGTACTTTGCAAGGAATTTGGTGGCTAGGGTGTTCCATGTTGTGATGGAACCTGCTGGTAGTGAATGTAGCCAGGCCTTTGCTCTGTCTTTCAAAGAGTATGGAAAAAACCGCAATCTCATTGCTTCTTCAGCTCCTCGGTTGTAATTGAAAGTGCCGCAAACTTCCAGGAAGTTGCTGATGTGGGCGTTAGGATCTTCAGTTGCATTCCCTCCAAATTGAACTGACTGCTGAATCATCTGAATGCATGTTTTGATGTCACACGCATTTGCTGGTAAGGGAGGAAGTACAATACATGAAATGAGTCTGTCAACCATCGGAATGGTTCTGTCTCGAATGGGAATTGGTGGTGCAACGATCAAAGGTTCAGGTTCCATGTTGACTAAAGCTTCTTGGCCTTCTCGCCTTTCTCTTCTCAACTGTCTGATGGTTCTTTCAATTTCTAGGTCAAGTGGTCGGAGTTCAAAGCTTCTGGTTCGTCTCATGAAGTGTCTAAGAACCTGTAACACAAGAAAACAGAAATAATAAGTAAAAAGAAATTAGATACAAGTAAAGGTATCTAACCCCTAAACTAATAGTAAAAGATAACTAAGTCCCCGGCAACGGCGCCAAAAACTTGACCGGCGTAAACACACACGTATAACGCAAGCGCACGTATCGTTCAAGTAGTATAAAAATATCGATCCCACGAGGACTTAAAACCTTTTTGTTATTAATTTATGGGGCCAAATGATTACTAGTATCTAACAGGTTGTTTGATTGATTGATTTGAAATGACGACGATTCTAAATTTAAAACAAGTAAATAAAATTGTTTAAAAGTAGGTTGAGAAAAATTCAAATTTATAAAAACTATCTAGGGTTGTGATTTCTTCCAATATCATTTTAAAGATGAAGTGGTTATCTTATAGTTGGGTAACATATTGATTTATTAACCTGGAACACTAAATTATGTGTAAGCCTCTGTCGATGGTCAGACACAAATACCCAGTTTAACCCAATTGAACCATATGTCTATGTCAACCAAATTATCTGGATTCATTAAGTTTAAGTTCCAATTATGGCTACCCCCGCCTGACAGGTATATTCCTATCCTGTAAGGAAATCTATTAAAGGGTTATCTATCCTCAAGGAAGATCGTGGGCTATTGAGTCTAAGGCTTGAAACCTAAAATCCCTATGTCTAGTTCATTTTAGATTTACCAGATCAATTTTATTAATGGCCAGTTAATGAAAAAGCATTAAGTTTAAGACTCAATAAATAAATCTTTATATTACCCAAGCTATAATCTAACCCTTATAAAACGGTGATATTTGATTTCATCACAACCCCAGATAACTGGCTTAGTTACGACACATATTTACGGGTAGTAAAAAAAAAACTTAAATAAAATAAAAGACATAAAGTAAAATACTGAAAATTAAATACTGAAAAGTAAATGCTGAAAGTAAATGCTGAAATTAAATACTGAAAGTAAATTGCTGAAAGTAAATTACTGAAAAGTAAATTGCTGAAAGTAAATTGCTGAAAGTAAATTGCTGAAAGTAAATACTAAAAAGTAAAAAAACTGAAAATTAAAGAAAGAAAAGTACTGTGCGTAAAAGTAAATTGCGGAAAGTAAAAACTGAAAAGTAAAGAAAAGAAAGTGCGAAAACGAAAATTAATTACTGAAAGCTGTAAATAAACAAACAAGATACAATCTTCTTAGTATTCTTAAGGAATTCCTTAGAAGAAAGTATGAATTTTACAAATGAAATGGCTTGGTATTTATAGGCAAAATTTTGCCACCATCAAATCATTCACCAAATAAATTATTAATTGCTCCACTAATTGCTTATCTAATTGCTCCACCAAATCCATTATTGCTCCACTAATTTCTTATCTTGTTTGGTGGTGATTTGATAATTTTTATTAATTATTTATTAATTAATATTTTGCTTTGAAAATGATTGATAATGACTTTTAATAATTACACTCCACACACTTCTGGATGGTTCATCAATTTCGGTCATGAAATCATCATAATTTGAAAATATTTTCTCTTTCAAAGTTGTAGATCTTGGAGTCTTCTTTAATCTGGAACTTGAATCAGCTCAATCCGATATCTGAGTAAAAAGTTATGCCCAAAATACAACAGATGCGCAAAACTGGAATTTCCAAAACTGCACTTCGTCAAAAACGCCCTTTCAAGTTTCCAATCTCCAAAATTAATATATCAAGTCCAATAATTGCCCTTATTTGATCCACATTTCATCCTAAATGATTTCATTAAGTTCCAATATTATTTTATCTGCAAAATAAAATAAAACATATCAAAACGTTCATCAAACCCGAGAAACTAAACAAAATATTAAGTAAAAGGGGCGGTAAATATTGATATATTTTCCGCTCATCAGATTGAAGCAAGCATTGCGTTCTTGGAACTATCGTTTTGATGCAATCATAACGGTATATGATTTAATTCAAACAAAAATGATTTTCTGTTTATATAAGGAGGTTGTGGGAGCGCACTGATAGTGATTATCATAAATACTGATGATATATCATTTCTTGGAAATGATTTTCCCAAATTACAACGGTGTGAAAGTTGGCTTTCATGAATGAAAATTCTCCCTAGGCTACTTGGAGAATGGGAGAAACAACCTTTATTCTAGGAATAGGATCTATGGGATAGATTAAAGGTTGTTGACACACTCTGAGTACTCTTGCATGAAATAAATGTACGTGACCTGGTGTCTCATATGCTTTGAGCATATGGAGTCACAATCAGGCCAATCCAAGTGATAGGCACTGGATTGATGTTAAGAACATCCTTACGTATCTTAGATGATCTAAGGATGCTTTCTTAAACTATGGAGAATGAGAACTTGAAGTGACTGGGTTCACTGTTGCAACTTTCCTAATCGATAAGAACGACTATAAATCGTAATAACAGTACTATATAGTTTGAATAACGGAACAGTGGGCAGGAAATCTTCCAAACAAGACACTGCTGCCGAATAAACAACAAAAGCGGAATATTGGTGCAGCTGAGGTAGAAATAGAAGCACTTAGGATCTAAATAATCATAATTAGATTAGGAATAGTTCTGTTAGCAGCTGAGCTAGGCTACAGTATAGGCTAAAGAATTAATGGTCTCATCAACGATCCAAGTATATACTTCAACTTTTCATCTGATTCGATCGGATCATACATCGTGGCGATGTGATGATCGAATAAATCGCATCAGATGATAACTTTGTAAATCCGCTGACGAAAGCATTTTCTCAGCAGAATTTTTAGCGAACCGTACATAGTTCAAGTGTAGGACACTTGAGTGATTGACTATAGGCCAAGTGGGAGATTGTTGGACAATTATGACCCATAGCATCACTATTTGTACAGAACATGGTGTTGTTGTACAAATTAACTATGCGACAAAGGAAATTGCTATTTTATCATTTATAATTAGATTACTGGGATATATAAATGATAAAAGTCCATATGATTAGTTCCGAATTGAGATAATATGGGACAATATCAATCCACGAAGGTTTAATCATTAAAACATCCCTAGTCGGAGTATTATCGAGATTGGACATCGATAATGCGGAATAGACTATTATTACACTTGTGCGTGTTATGGGAGCATAACGACATAGTTCTCATATATTTGGGTATAGGATACTCATGCAAGTTTAATAGGAGGTTTTGTTTACCGATGGTACGGAAACAGTTTCGCTCTGGATAGACCCCTCGGAATTCCATTGGTAGTATGACTATGTGTCTATGGAAGTCCGAATCAGGGTAGGTGTATCTGGACTTAACTTGAGACTTGCACCGCTAATACTTGCGATAATCAATATACTTTGGTTTTGGTCATCCAGGGATTTAACAGGTTCTGTGTACGCCTCTTCTGGGTATATTGAGAATCGTAGTGTATTGGGTGTGATGCCAAGATGGAAGTATCACTTTAGTCATAGTGAAGATGATGATCACGTAGGATACGGAACTGGTGCTCTTATATGCTGCTGCTATCGAGATAATATGACTAGGTCAAAGTTATCCGATTATAGAGACTAGTTACCAGAGATCCGATATGTGCTTCGTACTGGGCAGACACAATTCCAGCCACAGGCCTAGCACGTGACATCTTATACTGGATCACAATACGTAATACTACGTATACTACACCTGATATAGATCACATATTCCTTTAAGAATATTTCTGGAGAATTTGGTAGGCACGGTGCTTTTCTAGAAGCCAACCATGTCTTGTAAATCGGTAAAAATGTAGTACTACGTACGTACGTGTTCGGATAGTCTGACCACCGAATTTACTGCCAACATATCCTGGGATCTCATGGGTCGCTTCCCGAAGATTCATCGATGAAGTATGACTCGGACATAATAAATCTGGGATTAATTATTAGAGAGAGAAAATTAATCTAGGATTAATTACGAAGATATTTTATCTGGGATAAAATATTATTTAAGAGAGAGAACAATTAATTTGGAATTAATCGATAAAATAATATATTTGCTATATTATACGAAATTAGATTTCGACGCGGAATTAAAATTGGATTTTAATTCGGGCGAACGAGTTAATTTAGAATTAATTCGTTAGCGATGTGAATAGTAATTTTGCTAGGCATAATTATTTAATTAAATTTGATTTAATTACGTCACAACGGAAAATTCATTAATTCAGAATAAGCGAACCCGAGCCCGGGAGTGTTTGAGGGCCCACAAGTCACATCACGCGTTACATCATTAGTCATTCTTGTGATGGAAGTCACATCACTTTGAGTCATGTGATGGTTGTCACTTGTGATTGATGTAAGTGGTTGAAAGACTTTAAAGTCTTGTACAATTCTTGGAAAGTGTATTATGTATTTGATTTTTGAAATCCAAAAGAACCAACACACAGCTCTTCTCTACTCTCCCATTTTCGGCCTTGGAGCTAATTTCTTCTCTCAAATTTCTCCTTCAATGCTGAGAGCAACAAGGAAATGTTTAGGGGAATTTTGTTGCAATTTTCTCCAATGCTAGCACATAAAGGGTCATTCAAAGGTGATAGGGAAACAAACCCTTGAGCATGGAATCTCAAATCAAAGCTTGGAGCTTGGAGCAAACAAATGGGGTTGACCAAAAATTAAAGGAGCACAAAAGGGGGCATTGCCGAGAGCTTCAAGGGAACAAGAAGTTTTTTTTGGGTTCTTCGCATCGCAAATCCGTTCATTGTAAGTATGATTCCGCCATACTTCTTTATTGTATTCACATTATTTTCATTGCTTGAATGATCTTGGGACTACAGTAGAAACCTAACATTGGGCGTGAGGCTAGCAACAAAACCAGAAGTACCGACACCGTTCGAACACCGATTAGAAGGCTACACGAACGCCCACAATCTGCTTGACATTTGAACGTGTTCAAACGCAGCACGAACAAAAGCAGTGAACATGTGAATTGAATCTGATGACATACTTATTCTGAACTTCCCCTTCCGAAATTTATTTCCCGTGACTTCCGCAACCTAAAGAGTAGTGCCTCCGTACAAGACTCGTCATCGGGACTTATATGCAAAAATACAATGCCTACAGTCGCCCCCACTTTGATGGGACTTGTGCAGTGTGTGACAATTACAATCCTATCAAAGTTGTGTAATGCATTTTTACTTACCTGGCTCACCAACTGCCACCTCACTTGCCTGCTCCTTCGAGCTGAGTTGATGACGCAGTGGACCTCGATCCTGGGACGCATCCCAATAACTGCAACCGACAACGGGAATCACGACCCTGGGACGCATCCCAATATCGCTGACAATGTGGGTCACGACCCTGGGACGCATCCCCAAAACTCATGTTGTAGGGGGGCAACGACCCTGGGATGCATTTCGATAACTGTAATAGACAATGGGGGGCCTCGACCCAGGGATGCATCCCAACAATGTTGACAATATGAGTCACGACCCTGGGACGCATCCCCAAAATTACTGATGATGTGGGTCACGACCCTGGGACACATCCCAAAAACTGCTGATGATGTGGGTCACGACCCTCGGACGCATCGCTAAAACTGCTGATGATATGGGTCACGACCCAAGTGCTCATCCCCAAAACTGATGCTGATGTGGGTCACGACTCTGGGATGTTGGACAATTATGACCCATAGCCTCACTATTTGTACATATCACGGTGTTGTTGTAGAAATTAACTATGTGAAAAAGGAGATTGCACTCTTATCATTTGTGATTAGATCACCTTGATGTATAAATGATAGGAGGTCCTTATGATTTGTTCCTGGATTGAGAATGATATGAGACAGTATCAGTCCACGAAGGATAAATCATTAAATATCCCTAGTCAGAGCATTGTCGAGATTGGACATCAATAAATGCGTAAAAGACTAATATTACACTTGTGCGCGTTGTGAGGGCACAACAGCATAGTTCTCATATATTTGGGTATAGGATACTCATGAAAGTGTAATAGGAGGTTGTGTTTTACCGATGGTACGGGAAACAGCTTCGCTCTGGATAGACCCCCTCGGAATTCCATTGGTAGTATGACAATGTGTCTATGGAAGTCCGAAATCAGGGTAGGTGTATTTGGTCTTAACCTGAGACTTGCACCGCTAATACTTGCGACAATCAATATACTTTGGTTGCGGTCGACTAAGACTTTAACAGGTTTTGTGTACGCCAATGCTGGGTATATTGAGAATCGTAGTGTATTGGGTGTGATGTTAAGACGGAAGTATCACTCCAGTCATATGGAGATGATGGTCCATAGGATACAGAACTCGTTCTCTTATATGCTCGAGCTATCGGGATATTATGACTAGGTCATGTTTATCCGATAATATAGACTAGTTACTAGAGATCCGATATGTGCTTCGTACGGGTAGACATAATTCCCGCCCCAGGCCTAGCACGTGATCATCCGATAATGGATCGAAATACGCAATACCACGTATACTACGCCTGATATAGATCCTTTATTCCTGTAAGGATATTTCTGGAGAATTGGGTAGGCATGGTGCTTTGCTAGAAGCCAACCTTGTCTTGTAAATCGGTATAAACGTAGTACTTGGTACTTACGTGTTCGGATAGTCCGACGACCGAATTTACTGCCAACATATCTGGGGATCTCATGGGTCACTTCCCGAAGATTCACCGATGACGTATGGCTCGCACTTTTAATTAATCTGGGATTAATTAGATGAGAGAGAAAATTAATCTGGGATTAATTGCAGAGATATTTTATCTGGGATAAAATATCAATTTAAAGATAGATAACGATTAATTTGGAATTAATCGATTAAATTAATATATTCGATATATTAAACGAAATTGGATTTCGAAGAGGAATTGAAATTAGATTTTAATTCGGGTAAACGAATTAATTTAGAGTTAATTCGTTAGCGATATGAATAGTAATAATGCTTGGCATGATTATTTAATTAAATTAGATTTAATTACGTCACAACGTAAAATTCGTTAATTTGGAATTGGCGAACCCGAGATTATTTACGAGCGCATTCGCATTTCGAATTCGAGTGCAGCACGCAAGTCAAATCAAGCGTCAAATCGCTAGTCGCATCTAGCGTCACGTCATCCGTCAATCAAGTGATAGATGTCTTTCACTTTGAGTGATTGACGCCAGTCACTATTCATGATTGATGGATTGATGTGAGTTGATGTAAGTTGATGTGAGTGGTTGGAGCATTTATTGATTGATTTTTTTGAAAGGAAAAATAAGATAATTAATTTTGGAAATTGATTAGTGTATTAGATACACAAAATAACCAACACACTCTCACTTCTTCATCTCTCTCTTCTCACGCCAAGGGCTTCTTTTTCTCTCCTCTGGTTTGCTCACTGCCGTGAGCCATGGGAAGCAAAAGTGCTTGGTTTTTGTGGCAAAAATCAAGAGATCTAGCACTCCGAGATACATGCGAAGGTGATAGGGAAGTCCACCCATGAGCCGGGAATCGTTCGACGAAGCTTGGAACTTGCTTGAAGAACCAACAATGGCCGAACTTGGAGGGCAGTGGCAGTGAACTGTCATGACAGTCCAAAGAGGCAGTATATGATTTTTGTTGCCTTCCGCATCGCTCAACCGATCGATGTAAGTATTCCGCAACTTCGTCGTATGTATTCGCATGTGTTTTCTTGCTTTTGATTCGATCTTTGGGACCGTAGAACTCCAACAATGGTATCAGAGCGTTGTTAAAAGCATGAAACGACTTAGGGTTAAAATTTAGGTAATTTAGCTTGGAGCATGATTTTGTCAAATTGAGTGTTTGGTTATGTTTATTTGATGTTAACTTAGAGTTATATATGTCTAATTTGGAGAAAAATGGATTGGATCAAATTTCCCCAAATTCTTGATCATGGCCGAATGATACCCTAATTTGTGAGTGTTGGAATTTTTTGATTTTTGTTCATTGGATGAATTGGAAATCATTTGGGGATATTGATTTAATGTTTAATTTGATTCAATTGGATTGGATTTGAAATTGGATATAAAATCCTCACTTTGCCGAGACTTAACTATCATGTTTGGGTTTGATTTTTGATGAAATGTGTTGGACATGTTTTAATGTTATTGGCATGATTAATTAGTGCTAATTGATGTTTTAGAAATGTTAATTTGGGTGATTAATCATGATATACACTTTAGGTGAATTAAATGAGAAATTGGATTTTTGTGATTAATTATGTTGGGCCTTAAAATTGGATTTGGGCTTTAATGTTGTAAATGGGCTTATTGGGCTTTGTTGTACAAAGTTGGGTTTAGGCAAAATTGGTTGGATCCAATTAGGCCAAAACCGCCTCCATAAAGCCCAATTCGACTTAATGAACCGTTAAAGTTTAATTGGGCCTAATGGGCCTAAATTGATTTCTAGGCTTATGGGGTAACTCCCGGATTGAACTTTGGTTATCGGTTTGACCAGAGTTGAGCAAAAGTCCACGCCTTAAAGAAATTAATTAAAAGCCCATTGGACTTTAATTAAATTGACGTTGGACGTTAATCGGGCTTTGAGACCTTTAGCGATTAAATTTGGAATTTAAGTCGTAAAGGTTCGTAATTAAAGTGTAGTATTTAATTTGGAATTAAATAGTGAATTAGTATTAAATACAAATTGAATTGGATTTAATGTTGTATTTTAATTTAATTCGAGAATTTGTAATTTGAGTACTTATTCGCAAAACGAGTTTGACTCGAGCAAAATCAAATCGTTTTTTGAACATTGGATGATCACTAATTATCCTATTAATTAATTTGATTAGATTGATTGATAACATACTTGTGTGAATACATGGTTGCGATGCATGAATAATGTATATCAGATGGATATTAGATGGGTGGGGCAATTTTAGAAATTGTAATAAATTTGATTTATTAATTGGACCTGCGTGTCCAGCCTTATTACCTCTGTATTCTTTGTATTCTCCTTTTACCTATTCCCCTCAACGTAAATGAGGTTTCTTTAGAAGTGTAGTGTAACGGGTAGAAGTAATACATGTGCTAGCGGGAGAGAGAAATGGAGAGATTTGATCTAGGATCAATGTGTAAAGTATCCATCCTCATATCATTATTATTTTTCATATGCGCTTTATTATGTGTTTAGAATGCATGTTTAAGGGTGTATGATGATGAGACCTTAACAAAGATAATAAATTGGTTGCCAATTTGCACGCGAAAAAACCCTCGCTAAATATTAAGCGTCTTTCCTTCCATTGAGTGATTCTCACTCAAGATCCGAGACTGCATTGGCTTGTTGGCCAAAGTCAAGGCCTTTGTCCGTCGATGATGTGTTTGAATCACGAAGGCTTTGTTCCATATCAGTGTCTTGTCCAAGTTGTGGTTTGTTGGCCAAAGTCAAGACCACTTCTTATCCATCAACATTGATTACGAAGCTTTCCATGGTCAATGGGTCGCGCTTGATTGGGATCACTAAGTTTGTTGTGCCAAAGCCAAGGCTTAGTTGATTCAGAGGAAAAAGGTTAGGCAATACATTGGATTGTTAGACATTATGACCCATAGCGTCACTGTTTTGTAAATGATATTGTATTATTCTACAAAATTAACTATGTGATAAATTAAATTGCCTTTTGCCGTTTTGTAAAATTATTTACTTTGATATATTAATGGCAAAAGTCCATATGATTAGTTACGTATTGAGATGATATGAGACAGTATCAATACAAAAAGGTTTAATCATTAAATATCCATAGTCGGAGTATTATCGAGATCGGACATCGATAATGCGGAATAGACTAGTATTGCACTTGTGCGAGTTGTGATGGCACAACGGCATAGTTATCATATATTTAAGTATTGGATACTTATGCAAGTGCGATAGGAGGTTGTGTTTTACCGATGGTACGGAAAACAGCTTCGCTCTGGATAGACCCCGCGGAATCCCATTGGTAGTATGTCTGCGTGTCTATGGGAGGCCGCATCAGGGTAGGTGTATATGGTCTTAACCTGAGACTTGCATCGCTAGTACTTGCGACAATCGGTAAACTTTGGTTTTGGTGGTTCGGGGCTTTAACCGGTTCTGTGTACACCTTTTCTGGGTTTATCGAGAATCTTAGTGTACTGGATGTGATGTCAAGATGGAAGTATCACTTCAGATATATGGAGATGATGATCACGCAGGATACAGAACTAGTACTCTATAAAAGGTTGCAACCGTCGGCACAATATGACCAGGTCAGGATTGTCCGATTCAAAAGAGACTAGTTGTTTGATATCCGATATATGTTTCGTACGAGGCAGACACATTTCCAGCCCCAGGCCTAACATGTGATCGTCCGATACTGGATCGATGTACGCGATACTACGGTATACTACGCTTGATAAAGATCTAATATTCCAGTAAGAATATTTCTGGAGAATTGGGTAGGCATGGCGCTTTGCTAGAAGCCAACCTTGTCTTGTAAATTGGTAAAAACGTAGTACGAGGTACGTACGTGTTTGGATTATCCAACGACTGTATTTACTGCCAACATATCCGGAGATCTCTTGGGTCGCTTCCTGAAGATTCACCTATGATGTTTGATTCGAACTTTATTAATCTTGGATTAATTACGGAGAAACTTTATCTTGGATAAAATGCCTTATTAGGAGAGAGAGAGAGATCGATTAATTTGGAATTAATCGATAAAATAATATATTCGATATATTATTAAGCGAAATTAGATTTCGACGCGGAATTAAAATCGGATTTTAATTCGCGCAAACGAATTAATTTGGAATTAATTCGTTAGCGATCTGAATAATAATTCCGCTAGGCGTAATTATTTAATTCTCGTCGCGACGGAAATTCGTTAATTCGGAATTAGCGAATTTGGGCCCGAAAGTGTTTGCGGACACATTCGTATTTTGAAACGGATGGAATCCGCAAATCACATCGCGATATCTCATTACTTGACACGAATAGATGATGGATGTATCTAGTCACCTTTATGGGATGATACATTTTCTCTATTCTCAATGTGAGATAATGATGGCATATGATGAATTTTCCTTTGGAGGGAAAACCTTTCACGGTTTTTGAAGGGTTTTTAATTAAAAATTCATTTTGGTATTTTGATATCTCATCATTGCTTTTCTTTTGACTACTCACGTTTTGGAAAACAAAAGAGAACAAGAAATTGAAAAGTCTCACACTCTCCTCTCATTCTTCTTCACGCACGCCGTGAGCTTCTTTAAAAGGCAGAAAATTGTTTTCATCTTCTCCATTTTTGCTAGCACATTAAAGGATCAAAAGAGGTGATAGGGAAACATCCTTGGAGCTTGGAACACTTGAAGACTTGAAGCTTCTCTCCATCTTCTTGCTTGGCCGAAACTTCCATCCTTGGAGACTCAAGGATCCTCTTCATCATTTTCGTCACAAAGCTTAGTAAGTATGATTCCGTCATGCTTCAAGCTTTGCATGTATGTTATTTGTATTTCTATGGCTTAATCTTTCTTTGGGACTAATTATAGAAACCAACAATGGTATCAGAGCCATGTTTAAGCATGAAATACATTAGGGTTAATTTGGGGAAAATTGATTGAAGCATGTTCTTGTGAAATTGGATGCTAAAGTATGCTTATATGTATGTTATATGATATAATACATGATCAATTTTGAGGAAAAATGCATTGGATAATTTTTTCCCAAAAATTGATGCCTTGGCCGAATGTGTAGGTCATTTTACTGGTTTGGTATTTTGCATGCACAAGTTCATAGATGATTTGAGTATGCTAAATGTATGTAATATGATGTATTACATGATCAATTTTGAGAAAAATGCATTGGATAATTTTTCCCAAAAATTGATGCCTTGGCCGAATGTGTAGGTCATTTTACTGGTTGGTATTTTGCATGCACAAGTTCATTAGATGATTTGAGTATGCTTAAATGTATGTAATATGATGTATTACATGATCAATTTTGAGAAAAATGCATTGGATGAATTTTAACCAAAATTGTTGATTGACCGAAAATGGAGATCCTTTCACTTAATTGGATTTTTTGCTTTCAAGTTCATTAGATGACTTAAAATCAATACGGGATGTAGATTAGTGATTCAATTGGATTGAAAAACAAATCGAACCGCAAAAATCCCTCTTGGCCGAATACAACATGACATGTTAAAGGACTTGATTTTTGTTCAAATAAATGTTAGACAAGTGTTTTGAACAATTGATGATTATAAATTAAATTGGTGTTTTTGAAATATTTGGTTTAATGAATTAATCATGCAATTACACTTTAATCAATTGAATTTTAAAATTTGGAATATTAAAATTTAATTAATGGGCTTTTATGTTTAATTGGGCCTTATGGGCTTGAAATTGATTTTATGGCACTTAAGGGTGATTCCTTATTTGGGCTTGGTAATTGGGTTTGACCCAAATTGACCAAAGCCCAAGCTTGATAAATCAATTGAAAGCCCATCGGACTTTAATTAAACACACATTGGATGTTAGTTGGGCTTGGAGACCCAATTTGATAAGATTTAGAATCTAATCTTTAAAAGCACATTAAAAGTGTAAAATTTAATTTGGAATTAAATAAATTGAATTAGTATTGAATACGACTTAAATTGGATTTAAAGGGTAGTTCGATATAATTCGTGAATTCGTACCTTATGTACTTATTCTCAAACGAGTTGGACTCGCGCAAATCAAACCATTGTTTGAACATTGGATGATCGCTTAAACAAAGACTAATTAATGGATTAGATTGGTTGTATAGCATGTCTTGAATGAATATACATGTATGTGATGAATGAATAGTGTATAGCGGATGGATATAGAAGGGAAAGGGTAATTTTAGAAATTATTGTAAATTTAGAATTTATAAATTGGACCTGCGTGTCCAGCCTTATCTCTTTTATCTCTTTGTATTCTCTTCTCACCTAATTCCCCTCAATGTAAATGAGGTTTCTCTTATTGTATTGTGTAATTGGGTAGAAGTAGTATATTGCTAGCGGGGAGAGGAAATGGAGTGATTTGTTCTAGGAACAAATTGTTTTATATATCCATCCGTATATCACTATTAATTTACTTTACGCACTTTATGATGTTTTAGAAACATGCTTAAGGGTGTATGATGATGAGACCTAACAAGAAATTAAATTGCTTGCCAATTACGCAAAAATCCCTCAATATTATATTAAGCGATTATCCTTCCATTGAATGATTCTTGTTCAAGATCCAAAATTGGCATTGGTTTGTTGGCCAAAGTCAAGAACCTTTGTCAATTGAGGATGTACTTGAATCATGAGAGTTTTGTTCACACATCGGTGTCTTGTCCAAGTTGTGATTTGTTGGCCAAAGTCAAGATCACTTCTTGTCCAACGACATTGATACGAAACTTTCCTGTCAATGGGTCCCGCTTAACCGAAATCATTAGGTTTGTTGTGCCAAAGCCAAGGCCTAGATGATTCGGAGGATATGGGTTAGGAAAATGTATTAGATACATTGGCATAAGAAATATACATATGTTTTGGATTTGGATGTCACCTAACCGGATCA
>SKCR01053307.1:0-59964 GCA_019454045.1 Zanthoxylum bungeanum | reverse complement strand
GAGGGATGGTGGGGCGGACTATCTTAAATACCCAAGCCTCTTAGGCTCTTATCACCTTGGTGACAGGAATAAACAATAGGTCCTCCAAATTAGTCCATCACGGCGAGCTTCGAGTAAATGATTATCTAGGTGTCTTCACAGCTTTTCCTCATAGAAAGGTAGTAAATGAAGGAAGACACTAAACCATTACCTAGCTTTAATAATGCCTTTAATTAAACCCCTTTCAACCCACGGTATACAGGGTAGCTAAAGCATAAATCACAAACATTATAAGACATTATTTCAGGGCCAATTCTCTATCCCCAGTGGAGTCGCTAGACTGTAGGACACAGAAATCGACGACGCTGTCCCAGGCTCGCAGCCCGGTCGGGAGTACGGTGTAGCCCGCGGGGGACTAAATTGGAGAAATAAAATGGAGTCGCCACCCAGTGTGAACTGGGAAATGATTTAAGGCCGCACTCACCCCTCGCAATGGAAGACCTCAAACCGTTGAGTTCATAATGGTCTCTTACTTATGTCACTTGTAATGAACGGATTCATGCAATAATATAACCAAGTCTACGCAACATACACACGCAAGAATAACTTATATCTAAGTTTGCATATAACATGTATCTAAGTTTGCATGCATAGAAGTAAGTGAAATAAAGGCAAGCACACAATCTCATGAACACATTAAGTAGATAAATGCGGAAATACAAATAACTAATACAGTAAAAACGTCAAAAATGAAATGACATGATTAATTATGTAATGCAAAAGAGATGACCAAAGAAGCAAACATGCATGAAATGTGATGAAAATAAATCTTTTCACTGTATGTGCATTCATGTAGCGTTCGGGAAAACGTTCGAACGGGATAAGACCTGATGCATGATAAAATAAAACGCATGAGCATTCGAGTAGCGTTCGTAAACGCGTTCGAACGGACTGAGGCAGAATGCATACGTTCATGTAGCTTTCGGAAACGCGTTCGAACGAGATTACCAATATGGTATCTGAAACGACGCAAACCCATACGTGAATGAACAAATACATAATATAGGATCGCTTATGCCCGATTAAACACATTTCCCATTTAATCGAGTGTACTTCGTCCGGCGCGGTAAAATATCGTGGTAAAGGTAACCTTTAGGCATTTCCCTCGAATAGGGGACCTTTAATCCACCCTAGTTAGCCCATGCGCATTAAATTATCAATGCATGAATAAACAAATAAATAATATAGGACCTTGTATGCCCGATTAAATACATTTCTCATTCAATCGAGTGTACTTCGTCCGACGTGGCAAAACATCGTGGTAAAGGTAGCCTTTAGGTATTTCCCTCGAATAGAGGACCTTTAATCCACCCTAGTTAGCCCATGCGCACTAGAATGTAATGCATGCGTAAATAAAGTAATGATATGCAAAGGGTAAATGACATAATAAAAGGAGCGACAAAACATCGTGGTAAGGGTAGCCTTTAGGCATTTCCCTCGAATAGAGGACCTTTAATCCACCCTAGTTAGCCCATGCGCACTAGAATGCAATGCATGCGTAAATAAAGCAATGATATGCAAAGGGTAAATGACATAATAAAAGGCGCGGCAAAACATCGTGGTAAAGGTAGCCTTCAGTCATTTCCCTCGAATAAAGGACCTTTAATCCACCCTAGTTAGCCAATGCGCATTAAATTATCAATGCATGACTAAAGAAACACACATCGAAAATAAATAGCGGAACAAAATTAAATACCAAAATGTAACACGTGCTTGAAAGTTTCTCAAGCGGTACGTGGAGTTGTATCCCAAGTACAGACCGCACTACCGTCCATTCGGATTCGGCTACGGAATTTACGTATGGGTTTCCATCCGATATACCGTAAGAGATAACACGCAATCATCAACTCAATGTATGCATGAAATATGATAATGCATGTTAGGGGTGTTCACGGGGGTCGGGTCGGGTCGGGTCGGGTTTTTTGAAATTTTGTTAGACCCGATCGGGTCGGGTCAAGGGAAAATCGGGTCGTGGAGAAGCGGAACCCGATCGGGTTCGGGTCGGGTCGGGTCGGGTCATTTTAAAAAAAAAAATAATTTTTTAAATGAATTAATTATTTTGAAATATTAATATTAGTTATTTTATGTCCCAAAAATATCATATATATAAAGTTTTAATACAAAAAAAGTAATAACCAAATGAAATAATAGTAAAAACTTTAAAAATAATAATAAATATTTTAGAAAAATAACAAAAATTTTAGAAAAATAATATATTTGTATAGAGTCGGGTCGGGTCGGGTCAAGGATAACAAACCCGTTGAGCAACCCGAAAATTTCGGGTCGGGTCAAAATTTCGAAATTTTTTTTATGAACCAGCGGGTCGGGTCGCGGGTTGACCCGACCCTATGAACACCTCTAATACATGTGATGAAACAACAATAAATAATAGGAGCAGTAAATAGTAAGCTAAGTGCGAAATATTAAAGGAAGATAAATGACTGAAAATAAATACGAAATAGTAAAGAGATGTGACCAATGGTTTGGCCGTTTTTTATGTAGGACTTCGCATGCCCGGTTGGACGTATTTCACGTCCATCCAAGCATGCCGTGTCCGGGATAAAAAAATAAACTACAACAAATAGGGCCATCAGGTCTTACCTTTTAAGTAGCTTCTCGGGAGTGCGTTGGGACGTCGCCGGAAGGGTTAATGCTCCGTAACTTTTCTGGTTTTTTCCGCCATTTTCACTGCCGTTTTCTCTATTTTCTCGCTGTTTTGGACTGCAATTTTCTTCACTGTTTTGGACTATTTCTAGATCGTTCGGGGGGGTGATGAATCGGTCAAGAGGGCTGCTATTTTAGGTTAGTTGGTGAGTGTGGGCTGAGTGTCTTTATTGTGATGGTGGTTCACGGCTAATGGTCTGTGTCGAGGGGTTTATTTGCTATGGTTGTGGCTGTGAAGGGGTTGTGTTGATAGGTTTACGTGTCTTCACGTAGGGAGTAGTTCGTGGATTCTTAGGGTTTAGGTGAGAGGCGTGAGGTGGCTGTGTGGTTTTGGTATTGGTCGTGTGTGATTTTATAAGTGGCTGTGTGGTTTTGTTTACACGGTGAGGGCTTGTGTTTATGGTTGTTTGTTTCACGGTGAAGGGGGCTCAGGGTGAAGCTTGTTGTTGCCGTCAAAGAGTCTAAGAGAGAGAGCTGAAGCTAGGGTTGTCGTTCACTTGAATCAGGTCTGAAGCCGAGTGTGAATCACGTGACGTGTGGCTTGTTTGTTTTTTTTTATTCCGTCTGTGAGTGAGATGAGAGGGAAAGGCCCGAGAGTTAGCTAGGGTTTTGTGGTCTAAGGGTTCGTGTTTCACGTTGAAGCTGATGAGTGCGTCTTGCTAAATGAAGAGAGAGGGGACTGTCTAGGGTTTATTCATTGTTTGTGATTGAGAGAGGCGAGGGAGAGAGTGATGGAGAGAAGAGGCCGAGAGCCTTAGGGTTTTATTCTTTGTATTACCGTGAGTGAGAGCCGTGGATCACCAAGGAAGATGGGTTTTGGTTTTGTGTCATTTTTATAGTGGTGCATGCTTGGGTTAGGGTTGCATGGGTATTCAAAGGAAATAAAATCATGCAATTAAGGGGTGCATTTAATTAATTTATAAAGGGAAATAAATTTGTGTAATTTTGGTGGGGGAATATCTTTAAATTGGTAGGTGATTTATTTAGATTGGTTTTAAATGATTTGTTTTATTTAATTTGGAATGTGATTTATTTAATTTAAGAAGGAGGATTTGATTTGATTAGGAAGGGGATTATTTTGATTTTAATTGGATTTGATTTGATTTAATTTAATTGGATTTAATTTAATTTGTGACATGTGTTTTAAATGTTTTAATTATTTGGATTGGGCTTTGGTGGGCCTTGTGTGAATTTTGGGTTGAGGCTAACAGTGAAACAGAAATATCGATGGTCGTTCGAACGTATTTCCAGACGCTACACGAACGCCCGCAATCTGTTCACCGTTCGAACGTGTTTCCGAACGCAGCACGAATGCACATGCAGTGAATATGCGAATTAAATCTGACGACGTACTTATTTTTTATGATGCCTTGATATTCTATTCAACTTACGTAGAACCTGTGTTGTAGATCATTCACCTAGTTGGATCTCTGGTTCCATCTCAGATTCCTCAATGTTGGGATCGAATTTATCGAGTTCAATCTTTCTACAATTACCACTCCCACAAGCTTAACTTTCTTAAGCTCAAGCTTGATTAAAACCTTACTCAAAGTTGCCTTTTATAGCAAAACTTATGTAATTTTTAATTAATAAAAGTTCTAATCAACTTTTATGTTGGCGTAATCTAATTTGTCCAAATATGTAAAATTAGGTGTGACTAATCACCTTTCTCTACCACTTTGATTCAATCCAATTAAATCAAGACAAAGTTTAATTAATGGATTAGTTATATGACCACCACTTTGATTTAATCCAATTAAATCAAACCAAATACACCTATTATTACATAATTATGTGGATGCTGGTTTTCGCCCGAGGTCCACAATCGAGAATTTATAGGTTGGGGGCACTAGCGATCCTGCAAAACAAAGGTAGAGTGAGCGTGGAGGTTACTGCCCACCGGTGTGGTGGGTTCCGTAGGCACTCCGACGCCCAAGTTAGTAGTGAAGACGAGCTGTAAATAATGGAAGAGTAAGGCTTAATGTTACCTTGACTTATGTTGACTGTCGTGAGGGTGGTGGCCGGTGTTCCAGAGGGTTCTGGTGAGAATAGCTAAGCTTAGGGTTGTAATACTTCTCCCTCTTCTAAATTCGGGACCTTCTTCTTTTATAATCTCTTTGAAGTAGGCTTATTTATTTCTTTTGCCCGTTGGATGCCATGAAACAGTCAATTTATTGGTGGATTTATGAGTTGGGACGTTTTCTGATCCGGTAACTGATGAGGCGTTTTGGACAAGTCGTTTATGGGCTTGGGCTCGTGGGATCTCTGGGTTCAATATCAGCTTGGGCTTAATTTAGAGGGTTTCGGGTTTTGGGTTGTGGTTGGTCTGGTGATGAAATGTCGATTTTACCCTTGGGCCCAAATTTGGCCCGTACAATTTGTCCCATACTCTCTAAGTCTAGAAGTCATTGACTTGGAGAGTATTTCTACGCATGTCGAATGAAACAGGATGTGGGGTATTTGCTAACTGATCCTGACGAAGGCTCAAAGCTAATTCATACAACATTGTCGTATGGACTGAGGGAAGTGCATGTTTTCAATTGACTCGACAAGAGTCCATGGGGGATGTCCCCGGTTGACTGAACCAGATGAAGGTTCATGAGATAATTCACATGACATTGTCGTATGGACTGTGGGAAGTCCATGTCTTCAGTTGACTCAACATGAGGCTTTGAGGGACGTCCCTGGTCGATTGAACCAGATGAAGGTTCATGAGATAATTCACACAACATTTTCATATGGACTGAGGGAAGTCATAGTCTTCATTTGACTCGACATGAGTCCATGGGAGATGTCCCCGGTCGACTGAACCAGATGAAGGTTCAGGAGTCAATTCATACGACATTGTCGTCTGGATTGAGGGAAGTCCAAATCTTCATTTGACTCGACATAAGTCCATGGGGGATGTCCTTGGTCAACTGAACCAGATAAAGGTTCATGAGTCAATTCATAAGACATTGTCGTCTGGTTTGAGGGAAGTCCAAGTTTTCATTTAAGTCGACATGAGTTCATAGGGGATGTCCCCAGTCGACTGAACCAGATGAAGGTTCATGAGTCAATTCATACGACATTGTCGTCTGGACTGAGGGAAGTCCAAGTTTTCATTTGACTCGACATGAGTCCATGAGGGATGTCCCCGGTCGACTGAACCGGATGAAGGTTCAGGAGTCAATTCATACGACATTATCGTATGGACTGAGGGAAGTCCAAGTCTTCATTTGACTCGACATGAGTCCATGAGGGATGTCCTCGGTCGACTGAACCAGATGAAGGTTCAGGAGTCAATTCATACGACATTATCGTCTGGACTGAGGGAAGTCCAAGTCTTCATTTGACTCGATATGAGTCCATGGGGGATATCCCCGGTCAACTGAACCAGATGAAAGTTCATGAGTCAATTCATACGACATTGTCGTATTGACTGAGGGAAGTCTAAGTCTTCATTTGACTCGACATGAGTCCATGAGGAATGTTCTCAATCGACTGAACCAGATGAAGGTCGAGATAATCCTCATACTATGGGTCAAATGACCAGGGGAATATTCAATGTCGTCTGCACCAGATGAAGGCCAGGTCATCAAGTTGACTCTATATGAGCCATGAGGAATGTTCCCAGTTGAATGAACCAGATGAAGGTCCAAGAGAATCTTTACTCTACTAGAACTGATGGAGTTCCAATAGAGTTTTCACTCCACCAGACATGATGAAGATCCATGAGGGTCTTCACTTCTCATTCCACTAGACCTGATGAAGGTCTATAAGGGTCTTCACTTCCCATTCTACTAGACCTAGTGAAGGTCTATAATGGTATTCACTCTACAAGACCCTATGAAGGTCTATGAGACTACAGTTGAATGGACCTGATGGAGGTCCATGAGACTACAGTCGAATGGACCTATACCAATGAGACTACAGTCGAATGGACCTGATGAATGTCCATGGGGTGCCTTCACTCTTCACTCTACAAGACATGATAAATGTTGTAAGGATTTCCATTCCTCACTCTACAATCCTCATTCTACAAGATCTGACATAGGTCAGTGTGGGTCTATGTTCGAATGGACCTTATGGAGGTCTAATGGAGTCTTCATTCTACTGGACTTGATGAAAGTCCATGGGAGACTACACTTCTTTAGACCTGATGAAGGTCCAAGAGTGTCTTTACTATATTATACCAAATGAAGGTACATGAGACTACGGTCGACTAGATCTTATGAAAGTCAGGATCATCCCCATACTACGGGTCTAAAGACCAAGGGAGTCATATATGTCGTATGGGGATTATAACAGTAGAATGGGTCCGTATGATAAGATATTATAAGTGTTTATGAAAAAAAATTAGAACAAAAGGAAGGATCCCACTCAACAATCACCATATATATAGTGTCGAATGAGACCTTAAACATGTACCAAGCTTCATACTTGTAGTGTCGACTGGGATCCTCGTCAAGTGCCAAGCTTCAGATTGTAGTGTTGACTGGAACATCCTTAACAAGTCCCAAGCTACAAGCGTATAGTGTCGAATGAGATCCACATCATGCTCAAGCTACAAGTGTGTAGTGTCGATTGGGATCCACATCATGCTCCATGCTACACACTGAGATGTCAACTGGGTCATACTTAATTAGTTCCAAGTCAAGGATTGAGATCTACTTAAAGCCACAAGCTACATACACGTGGTGTCGAATGAGGTATACATCAAGCACCAAGCTATACACGTTTGTTGTCGAATGAGATATAAATCAAGCACCAAGCTATACATGCTTGCTGTCTAATGGGATATAAATCAAGCACCAAGCTATACACGTTTGTCTGAGATTCACAACAAGTCCCAAGCTACACACATGTATATGTCGAATGGGACGCACATCAAGCCTCAAGCTATACACGCGTCTGGGATCCACAACAAGTCTCAAGCTACGCACATGTAGATGTCGAATGGGATGCACATCAAGCCTCAAGCTATACACGTGTCTAGGATCCACAACAATCCCAAGATACACACATTTAGATGTCGAATAGAGCATAGGCTTCATTCTGAGTCTTCATTTGTGTAGGTCGACTGGGATGTCCTAACATCAAATCTCCATATAGTGTCGAGTAGAATGTCTTCACACCAAGTCCCCATTAAGGTAGTGTCGACTGGAATGTCCTTTCCAAGTCTTCTTTCATGCACGTCGACTGGAATGTCTTCACACCAAGTTCGCATATATGTAGTGTCGAGTGGGATGCCCTTGCCAAGTCTTCTTTCATGCACGTCGACTGGAATGTCTTCACACCAAGTCCTCATATATGTAGTGTCGAGTGGGATGCCCTTGCCAAGTCTTCATTTGTGCACGTCGACTGGAATGTCTTCACACCAAGTCTGCATATATGTAGTGTCGAGTGGGATGCCCTTGCCAAGTCTTCATTTGTGTGATATCGACTAGGACATCCTCTTCATGCCAAGTCTTTTTCGCATCGTCGTATGGGGTGAATGGTAGGAAATGTGTTCTACTGAGGGATGCTCCTTGATCTTATAGTTTGGAGAGCATGTCGGTTGGGACAAATGGACTTGATGAAGGTCCATTAGACTATGGTCGAATGGACTTGATGGAGGTCCACCAGGCTATGGTTGAATGGAGTCTAGAGTTGATGGTGATCCATCCAGGTAGTATGGAGTTGATGGGCATCCACATTGTCGTATGAAGAATATGATAATCTTTCCATGTAGTCTGGAGTGGATGACATTCCTAGAGAATACTTATTGTCGATTGGGTATGTTGGAGGATATAAGGGTATTGACACGTTGATTGGGAGAGGTATGTCAATTGGGTCGGATGATGGTTTATGTGGTTGATTGGAGCAAATGGGTTTCTCCCTAAGTTGGAGTTTTGTGAAGGATAATTTTTTTAAAGTAACCAATGAATACTTGTTTGGGAAGTTATGATGTCCCCAAGGTGATAATGGGTGGCCTATGACTTTTTTTTTGTGGTCTAATCACATCAAGTGACACCTTATTGAGATATATTGCTCACTTAGGAGGATTCAAGATTCTTTTATTGTGATGGTTGGTGGAGCTTCCTCTCTTATAGTTCCTCTTATCCTCCTCTCACCCGATCTCAATATGGGCCCGAGCCATGGCTTGATCCATTGTGTAACACTGAAATTTAGTGAGCTTTTTACAGAGTCCACTTTCTGAAAGTAATCAATTTCTGAATGCTTCCACTGCAAGTAGGCCGATGGAGATATGGGATTGTTATCCTCTCTTTATTGAAGCGAGCCATGTAGCTTCGCAAGGATTCCCCTCTTCGTTGCTGGATGGCATTGAGGTCATTGGTGGTCTTTTCAAGCTTGCAAGAACTTGCAAAATGCTCCACAAATTTGTCTGCTAGCTGTTGGTAAGACTCGATAGATCTGTATGAAAGATTGATGAACCAGGTGAGGGCTGAGCCTGCCAATGTTTCTCCGAATCCTCTGCATATTCCAGCCTCCCACTGGTGGGGTGCCAAGCCAGTTGACATCATTTTGTATTTGTAATGGACAACATGGTCGTCTGGGTCAGTTGATCCATCATACATCTTCATATATGGAGGATTGAACTTTCTTGGTAGTTCGATGGAAGTGATGGTCTCCAAAAATAGAGTATCTGAGATCGTGCTGGCTCGGCTTTTTCTCACTGGTAGTCTGACACCAGGTAGGCTGGAGAGAATTGCATCTTTAAACTCTTTCATTTCCTTGCACATGGTGGAGGTAACTTGTCGTGCTTGGTCGGTTGGGGAGATATGTTAACTTCTTTCTTGATTTGGTGGATGGTTATCTGATAGCGGATTGTCGCTTCCCACATTGTTGAATGCCCCCAAGAGATTGGTGGGGATTGTAGGATTGCTGGGATGATCTGGAGTATCAGGTTGAAGAGATTTTCTCTAGTTGCTTCTGGAGGTTTGTGTTGGAGTTTCGCATGGTCAGGTTTTATTCTTCTAAAGTTCGTAGTCGTTCTTGGAGTTTGGCCAGCTGCGTAGTCATAGGATCTGGTGTTTGCTCACTGCTAGAAGCCATGGTTGGCTGTGTTTTAGGAACCGTAGACTGGGAAATCTTTACCTGCTATAAATCGCTAAGGCCCCACAGTGGGCGCCAAATTATGGATGTTGGTTTTCACCCGAGGTCCACAATCGAGAATTTATAGGTTGGGGGCACTAGCGATCCTGCAAAACAAAGGTAGAGTGAGCTTAAAGGTTACTGCCCACCGGTGTGGTGGGTGCCGTAGGCACTCCGATGCTCAAGTCAGTAGTGAAGACGAGCTGTAAATAATGGAAGAGCAAGGCTTGATGATACCTTGACTTCTGTTGACTGTCGTGAGGGCGGTGGCCGGTGTTCCAGAGGGTTCTGGTGAGAATAGCTAAGCTTAGGGTTGTAATGCTTCTCCCCCTGCTAAAGTCGGAACCTTCTTCTTTTATAAGCTCTTTGAAGTAGGCTTATTTATTTCTTTTGCCCGTTGGATGCCATAAAACGGTCAATTTATTGGTGGATTTATGAGTTGGGACGTTTTCTGATCCGGTAACTGATGAGACGTTTTGGTCAAGTCGTTTATAGGCTTGGGCTCGTGGGATCTCTGGGTTCAATATCAGCTTAGGCTTAATTTAGAGGGTTTCGGGTTTTGGGCTTTGTGGTTGGTCTGGTGATGAAATGTCGATTTTACCATTGGGCCTAAATTTGGCCCGTACAATTTATAATTATCAAAATATCCTCCAATGGTAGAGATATTTATGAAATTACAACAAAGCCCTTGTGTGATTTTGGATTAATCCTATTAATCCAATTGGGTCAAAGTAAATAATTAATTTATCCAATAATACTTAATTATTTTAGTTGATAATTATAATATCAAATATTATTTATTATCAAAAATTATCGGCTACTCAAGTGCTCAACGAGTATACTTCATATTGTGGGACTCTCTATGTCCAGACACGTTCGTCATATAAGCCTAGCTTATATGTACATAATTTGGCCACCTCTGAATTCGCGAAGAACACGAACAATCTTTCTGAACTATACAAGTTGAGGTCATCACATATGTTTAACAATCCATCCATCGTAGGCTATCCGATTTGTGCTTAGGAAATATAGATTACACCGTCAAGTTTTCGAGGCGCACATCTCATGTCGACACATCCACGATTCGTTACAACTAATCAGAATAATATTTCTGATATATGCGATCCATCCCAAGTGATCAGCTTTGGCCAAAGTCTTAAGAATCATGACTTACTTACATAGATACCTAAACCCTTTATGGTACACATACGGGCTGACAAATCTTATCTTGATACACACTTGATTAACGAGTGTATCGGTCCACACCCAACGAACATCTAGCGATCAGACCATGAAAAGTCTCTGACATATATGACATCTAAGTGTGGATGATCACACACAAAATCATTGTTATCCTATAGTCAAAGGATCACATATGCTACTTGACACGATGGAATTCCTATTGACGGTGGTGTGTACTTCCAACTATTAGGAATCACATGTGAGTCATTCAGTATTTTTTCCAATGAATACCCACATGTCTATACGAGCTTCCCAATCTCATGGTACATCGGGTTAAACCATTGGAACTCCAATTCTAATATACGACATGTGTTAGTCTTATAGGTTATAAGAATTCGACCGTATTCCAAAACCAACGACTATAAATATTTACTTTAAGAATAGTTTATAATAGTAATACTATCTCAATGTTGGACCACCTAGTGTCCAATATTACTACATGACTATTTTTAGGTCGATGTCATTCTTAGCATATTTATATATCAATCTAATATACATAATGACATTACCATTAATATGGTTTGAAATTAAAATATAGTTATTTTATTAATAAATAATAAAATATAATTGTACAATATATTATTCGGATTGGCGCTCAAACTCCAACACCAACACCTATCGTTGAGAATAATAATTTTTCACACTCACCTCCAGTTCCTCAAGCATTGAAAATAAAGAAATTGAACCATTCCCCAAAAATATATGAAATATTCAAACAGGTGTAGGTCGATATTCCTTTGCTAGATGCCATCAAACATGTACCATCTTATGCCAAATTTCTGAAAGACTTATACACTGTAAAAATAAAAGATCGGGTATGAAAAAAAGCTTTTTTAGCTGAACAAGTAAGTTTCATTCTCTCAACCGATAATGCATTGAAATACAATGACCCCGATTGTCATACTATTTCTTGTATTATTGGAAATCATAAAATTAATCATGCATTACTTGATCTTGAAGCTAGTGTCAATTTGCTTCCATTTTCGGTTTACCAACAACTTAATATTGGTAAGTTAAAATCAACTTCAACTACTCTTTTACTTACTGATAGATCAGTTAAGGTACCGAAATGAATTATGGAAGACGTGTTATTACAAGTCGATAAATTCATATATCTTGTAGATTTTATTGTCTTGAAAACACAACATGTAGTAGATAGTTACAGGCCAAATCCTGTAATACTTGGTCGTCCATTTTTATCAACAGCTAATGCTTTAATTAATTACAGGAATGAAATCATGAATTTGTCATTTGGCAATATGATATTAGAGATTAATGTTTTTAACATGTGCAAATAACCATACGATGAGGACAGTGAAAATAAGAACATGGAACTAAGTTAATCAATTTTAGATGAACATATTAAGGGGAGTATATCTGACCCTATGGAAATTTGTACAACTAATTTTCTTGAATCAAGTACGCAATTAGATTCAGATATTTCTAATGATTTTTCTTTACTTGCTTTTACATAGGTACTGGAAGACAGTGGAGAGAAATAAAATTTTGAGGAACTATGAACATTTGAAGAAGAAAAATAAGAGGAAGCACCCAAATTAGTATTAAAGATTTTGTCTGAAGGATTGAAATATACATTTCTTGGAAATAAACAAAATTATCATGCGGTAATTTCTTCCTCCCTTACAAGCGATCAAGAATGTAGATTATTTATTTTGAGAGAACATAAACAGGGAATTAGATTGACTTTAAAAAATATAAAAGACATTAGTCATTTAAAATGCACACGTAAAATACATTTAAAAGATAATGTCAGGACACATCGACCACCCAAAAAAAGGTTAAACCCTTACATGAAAGAAGTGGTTAAAATATAAGTCCTTAAATTTCTTGATTCATTCATCTCTTACATACCTGGTTTGGAGAAAAACACATATGCTAAGAAACGAAAGCTTAACAATTAGGTGTTTGATATAAATGTGCACGTTGGACGTGCAACACTAGTTATCATTCTTTAGGAATGGTGTCTAATAATCACGATGATAAAATTCAATCTATTAGAGATGGCTTGAGTAAGGATTTTTTAGATAATATATCATTGACTCTTGAGACACATCCTAATAGACTTGATAAATTGATTCGTAATTT
The DNA here is from genome assembly GCA_019454045.1 of Zanthoxylum bungeanum. Lineage (NCBI taxonomy): Eukaryota > Viridiplantae > Streptophyta > Magnoliopsida > Sapindales > Rutaceae > Zanthoxylum > Zanthoxylum bungeanum. The sequence continues at coordinate 46,836 of SKCR01053307.1, read as the reverse complement.
ATATACATAATTTCAACAAAAAAAATAATTCAGCATCGGGAATCTGATTTTAAAAGACCAGATTTATCAATTTATAAGAAAATTGGATGGGAAGAATATCCCCAACCCATAGAGGGCATTCAAGCGTTACTGGATGTAAAACCAGAGTACGACGTGAGCCACAATCACAACTACCAGTACATATCATTTACTGTTTTGATTTCCTTTTATCGTTTTAATATGTAACCTTATTTTTAGTAGTAATGATGTAGATTCAATTGTCAATACCACACTAATCAGGAGATGTCTTCTAAATCTACTTCTTCTAATTCGGACATTGGGGAACATGTCTCAATTTGGTTGGAGAGAGGGGATAATTGATTATAATATTTTTATTTTGGTGTGTTATTTTCTTTAAAAAAATTATTTTATTTTGTATGTAAAAAAAAATATTTTTATTTTTATGTTATTTCGTAACAAGTTGTTTTTGTTTATTTCTTTTTTGAATTATTCAAATGTGTGAATTCTCCATAATATTGATTAAGTTTGATTTCCATATGTTTATTTGACAGGTATTATCAACATACATGGTGCATATGATCGTGGGTTATAAGTGAAAATTTTATAATATTTAGTTCTCTAGTTTGTTGAAGGTAGAACCTAAAGACAATAGAATTTGTGTTATATCATTCAAAAACAAAACTAGCCAAGCTTTTACTTAGTTATCGGACATCTTACCTCGGTAAGTAGTAATTGTTCACGTAAAACGGTAAGATCTGAGTTAGTTTTAAAAAAACAATAATAATAATAATAATAATCAAGCTTTTACTTAGTAACAAGACATATTGTCTCAGCAAGCAGTGATTGTTCATGTAAAACTGTAGAGCTTGAGTTGGTTAAAAAAAAGAATAAGTTTGATTTAACTCTTGCAATTAAGTCTGTATGGGTGTTTTAACAGTTAGTACCCTAAAACCAAGTGGTGTCGGAGTCACTGACTCAAAGCTCGTTACATGGGTTAAGGAGAAAGTTTAAGGAAATCATACACTTTTTCTTTTTAACATTTGATATCTGAGCAATTAAGTCTGTATGAGTGTCTTAACACCTAGTGCCCTAAAGCCAACTGGTTTGGGAGTCACCGGCTCAAATTTTATTATAAGGATTGAAATGTATTATTCCAAAAAAAAAACTATATTTTTATTTATAAATAAACTATCATTGTCAAAAGGTGTAAATTCTGATATAACTTTAGAACAAAAATATTACTCTTTTTTTCAACAAGACCTATGAATATTGTGGGCACAATAAATTGATTGATATTTTATCTTATGTGTGTATGGAAGAAATGGAAATAGTACATGAGGGTTTGCTTATTTGATAATTTAGAAAAAAAAAACAACAACTACTATCTTGGATAATAATTTTTCTTTTAAGTTTTCGCTTAAATTACTAATGACTTGTAATAAGCTGCTTTGGGAGTGTGATGAACACTAAAAAGTTTACATTTAATAAAAGAGAAATTAATCATTTTATACTTGTAATTTCATTAATCCCATTAATTTAGCATATTTGTGAAACAATAATTTAATTTACATTTTATATATTTTTATTGTGATTTTTATTTATTGTGTAGGTAAAATACTGTTTTAGAAGCTCAACAAGAAAAATAAATGAGATCTGAATTCCATGACGCAGGAAACCCAAAAGGGTGTGTCAGCTAGATTTAAATCGGACTTGGAAAATATTCACCGTGTTTAGATTGATAATAAAATGAGTTTATGATGAATTTATCTACTCATGTATTTTATATAAATATTAAAAAAAAAAAAAAAGCAAAATGACAAGCAAATGAAAAAAAATTAAAAAATAATAAGAAAGGCAGCCATCTACTATGCCCCCCATTTCACATGCAAATTATTACATGTTTCTCAAATTCCAAATTATAATTTTAAATTTGAGAAGCTAAAGAGGTGCTGAGCACCTCTAGTGCCTCATTTTCTTCATCATTTCTTCAGAATTCTTTTGAGAATTTTATTGAAAGTGTCTTGCGTGTTGCATTTCCTTTGTTATAATTTTTTTTTCTCTAATAAAATTATGTGTGTTTTTATTCAAATCATGAGTAGCTAATTACATTCTGTTATGGTGAAACTCTTAATATGAGAATATATACCAATTTTATTTATGTTATAATATATAACTTGTAATCTGAAAACTAATATTTAACATTTTCTTATATTTGTGGGTGTCTTGATTTGTTGTAAACAATCTCATCTTGATTAACACATTTAACATTTTACCTCATATTATATAAGAGATTAATTTAAATCAGGACTAATTATCGACAAAACCGTATCACCACATTTATAGATGATTTTATATGTTTTGACATAATTGAGTACCTATTTTGACTAATTATAGACAAATCGTATCACCATCTTTATGGATAGTTTTATATGTTTTGGCATAATTAAATCTCGAAATAAATTAATTGGGTAATAATGACTATTTATATATTATAATAAGTAAGATTTCTCTATATTTGAAATATCAAGAGTGGATCCCATAGCCTAAGTATTTTAATTTATTATTGCATTCCAATTTAAAAATAGTCTATCACTTCAATTAATTCAGCTTTTATTTTATTACTCAAATTATTATTTAATGTTACTGAATTTATTCCCATTGGATGGACCCCGGACTTACCGGGTTATTTTATTACTTCGACTCTCTTATATTGGGAAGAAAAGAACCACTTTGTGAGTGTTTCACACAGTCACATTAAGCTTAATCATAATCATATTTTTCCTAATTTACACTTTACATAAGTCACATTTTAACTAAGTCACGTTTTAATTAAGTCATATAGAATTCATTCACACTCAAATTAACCTCAGTCGCATGCACAGTCATATTGACCTCTGTCGTAATCACATCAAGCTTAGTCACAATTAGATTTTTCATAAGTTACACTTTACATAAGTCATATTTTAACTAAAGCACATAAAGTTTAGTCACATTAACTAAGGTCACATATACAATTACATTGAGATCAGTCACAACCACATTTTTCTAAGTCATTGAATTTAGTCACAATCTCATTTTATTTTATTTTTAAGAAAATGGGTGGACAAAGCCCAAATTTAATTTTTATTTCCTTACATTCTCCAAAATTTGAACCCATGTGGCAAGCTAAATAAAACTACTTGAAAATCACTCGGTCGCGTCCTTAAGGACCACAATCTCATTTTACCTACATAAAAATATATTTGGATTTGTCCAAGGTTTTTTTTTTTTTTTTAAATACTAATATTCACTGTTCACATGAATAGTGCTTAGGGCCACAATTTCATTTTACATACCTAAAAAATATATTTAAACTTGTCTAACACTTACTTTAAAAAATAAATATTCACTATTCGCATGAGCAATCAACAATATATTTTTTTTTTTTTTAAAAAAAGAGTACAATAATACTTCCCTTCACTCTCTCTAAGTAGAGTGTGAACACTTTTTTTTTTTTAAATGACTTAATGCTAATAAAATAAATACAATGACTACAAAAAAAAAAAAAAAAAAAGTTTTTCTCAAAATAAAAAATAAAAAAAATAGGATCCTATCATTTTTTTTTTAAAAAAAAGTGATTACAAAAAATATATATATTTTTAAAAAATAATAATTCTCTATATTTATTTATAGGTTATTAAAGTGTTAAATTAATATTGACTTAAAAGACTCCAACCACACATACATACGTACACATATATATACACACACTAAAAGAATAGTGAGTGCGATACATTTATTTTCGCAAGTATTCCTTGAAATGTTCATAGAATTAATACTGAGAGAATGAAAACCCTCAGCAATTTAATCAAAAATCAGTAGGTTGAGCGATTAATCAGAAATAATAAGGGATTAATCAGAAATTTATCGGGAAGAGGAAAATTGATATTTTGTATAATTGAAAATAAAAATTTTTCAAATTTTTCTCTTAAAATTCTTCATAAATCACTAAAAGTTATTCATTGATGATTAAAAAATATTGAATAATATAAGAGTTTTATTATTTCGATAATAATTAGTTTCAATCAAAACATATTTTCATAGTTTTTTATAGAATCAATTATTTCATATGAAATTATTAATTAAAACTCCAAAAAAAATTGAGAAATGAAAAAAATAGATTAAAATTTGAAATCAAATAATTTTTGAGAAATCGTAAATCAGAAATCAATTCATTAATCAATCAAAATTATTCGATGTCAATTTAAATCGGTCAAAATAAATCGAGTCAAATCACTTATAATCGTTTGATTAATTGATTAATTCACGATTAAATCACATAGCTATCACCTACCCACCCCTCCACCATCATAAATTATTTTCTGCAAGTTCCCATATCTCAATATCTCGATCTCCCCGCTCCAGTCTTTGTTTTTCAAAAACGCTTTTTTTTGTTTCCCTCTGAAATAATAAAACAGATTCGAGCTACACTCTCAACATTGTTTTTGAAAAATGAGCACGGGAGAGCTTCTCAGCATCGAGCCTATAGAGCTCAAATTTCCCTGTAAGTTTTTCTATTTTTTGGATCTCTTTTCTTTTATAGGTTTAATATTTTGTTTTTAATTTGTGTTCCCTTTTTTTGTGATGATTATTAGTTGAACTGAAGAAGCAGATCTCTTGTTCTCTTCAATTATCAAATAAAACTGACAATTACGTAGCTTTTAAGGTATGGTTTTATGATTTTGATATTAAGTTTTCATTTTTTTTTTTTAAATTGTCTTTTATATTGAAATACTAAATTTGAAATCATTGTTGTAAGATGCAATTTTTATTATTGTTTCGTTGCTGGAAAGATGTCGGAAAATTGGAATTGTAAATTGTTAAATCTCGCATTTCATAATTTGGCGAAACATGTATACTTGATTTGGCTGTGATTAGATGTTTATATATATATATATATATATATATATTATATATATATATATATATATATATATAAATAGTTTTAATATAAGATCATATAAATGGAAGCTCAAAATTAATTGTAGATGTGGGTTCTCTAAATTTGTAATTGATTATCTTTAGGTGAAAACAACGAACCCAAAGAAGTATTGTGTGCGTCCAAACACCGGGATTGTCCTGCCACGTTCCACATGTGATATTATAGGTATATTTTTTTTTTTTTTTTTTGGTTTTCATATGGTTATTGGTCTTGTCATTAGTTGATAATTTATATATGGCTGCTCTTGATTTAGTTACTATGCAAGCACAAAAAGAGGCACCTACTGACATGCAATGCAAGGATAAGTTTCTTCTTCAGAGTGTAAAAACGAATGACGGAACAACTGCTAAAGATATTAATGCTGAAATGGTATTCTTTAGGTGATATTATTGATTATAAGAGTTTTTGAGGTCTATATTTCCAAGTTTATAATTTGTGGAACTGTTCTTATGTAGTTCAATAAGGAGGCGGGGCATGTGGTTGAGGAGTGCAAATTGAGAGTGATTTATGTTTCTCCGCCGCAACCACCATCTCCTGTTCCTGAAGGATCAGAAGAAGGGTCTTCACCTAGGGGTTCTGTGTCAGACAATGGGCATGTGAATGGCTCTGAGTTTGCTGCTGTGAGTAACTGAGTTGTACTTTCTTTTAAATTTTATTCGTTATCAAAGAAACAAAATTGATGGCACACTTTAACTTGGTGAAAACAGGCTGACAGAGCATTTACTGAGCGGCTTGAATCTCGAGACAAAAACTTGGAGGTAAAGTTGATAATTCATCTGTGTGTCCTTGTGCACTTATGCTAGATAGCTTCTGTAGTAAATTGTTTGGGTTTTGTATGGTTTGTCTTGCTTAGCTAGTTTAATATGTGTATTTAAAGGATCATATATCTGCTTTCCTTTATTTTATATTGCAAGCAAAAGCCATATACTGCACTATTAGATGGATTCCATTTTAGTTAAGGGCTTTAACTGTGACTAAAAAGAAGACACCGGCAATAAGATATCGGTTAGCTCACGTGTATTTGGGATAAATCTGAATGAGCCTTTAGTCTTCGAAGCTATGGCTCAGCTTCTGTTGTTAGATGTGTTGAAAAAATCTACTGTCGCAATTCATAATCTTTGTTTCCAGGAGCCCAGGACTGACATATTATTGATAGTGACAGCAATTTCCTTGGGAGTCCAACTAGGGAACTTGATTTGATGCAACACTCTGCTAGTTGTAGTGTGTGCAACCAGACTAAGTTTGGGTTCACCGTGTATTTCTTTCCATAGACTTCTTTCTGTGTGTTTAATGATTATCGTTATGCTTCAATACCTACCAAATGACACTCTACAGAGGTTATTTCTTCAACTTAGGCTTCTTTATATAATGTTGACCCTTATTGTTTTAACAAGATTGTGCAACAGCTCTTTCACTTAACCTTTGAATGGAGAAACCTTTTCTCTGCTCCCCCTTTTCTTATCTTTCCTCTAAATTGCTTTCCTTTACTTGCTAATACTGCTAGCATTTGTAGCATCTGGTGATATGCATTTGTACTATGTCTTTGTAGAGTTATGATCCAGCTGCCATATTTATATTATTCTTGAGAGTATTTGATCATTGCAGGCTAGAGCTCTGGTTTCAAAGCTGACTGAGGAAAAAAATAATGCAGTTCAACAAAATAACAAGCTTCGTCAAGAACTGGTGAGGGATTATGTTTAACTTCTTCTTTACGGTTTATTGCTTAACTGTTCTCTCTTTTTCTTTCTTTCCTTTACCTTTTGTTTTTATTATTTAGGTTTTGGTATGGGGCGGGCAGTGTTGGTATGATTTTCATTTTGAGCATGTATGATTTTCATTTTGAGTGTTTCTCAATACTGTATGCCAACAATTTTGGGATGTACACCTTTTACATGATCTTGAACTCTTTGCAATATGGGACGACTTTATTTTCACTTCATAGGGGAAAGGCAACCCAATAATGCTCTTGAATGCTTACCCATATTTAGGTCTTGAAAGACAATCTAATGCTCCATTTGTCCTGGTTTTCAATGCCTTTTTACTTTTGGGGATACTTTTGTATATGGACCATGGTAAAACATTGTAAAGTTTTGCTGCCACAAATCTGAGTATGCTTTTGATATGCCTTTCTTCTGTATGTATTCTCAAAAACTTTGAACCATGGCAGTTGCTTATGTGTTGAAATTACCATGTGTAGGACCTCCTGAGGCGTGAAGGCAACAAAAACCGTGCTGGTGTATCATTCATATTTGTGATTTTGGTTGGCTTGCTAGGCGTAATTATGGGGTACATTATGAAGAAATCATAAGCATTTATCCACTACAGATTTTTTTTCCCGATATTTTCATCTCTATTCCCTTTTGTTCCTGACCAAAGAAGATTGGGAAAGGGGAAGAAGAAAAACTAATGGTGTTTCTTTGTAGTTCTTAGCTTTGTGGAATTAGTAATGAACTTATTTAGGTGGGGTTTATGATGGGTCTCTAGTTTTCTGAAATTAAGCGTATTTGTGCTGTGACTCTTGCTTTTTGTTAACATGCATTCTTTTGTAACTTACAATTTCATTTGTGTTTCAACATTTGAGACTCTATTAATGGAAATAGCAGCGACTTGATAATAAATTTGCAGCTCAGTTTTGTTTGGAAACAATTTTTCTTGTACTTGTTACTACTATGATTGTATTAGAGACTATTATTAGAAACAAATTCTGGATGTTCATTTTAATCTCATCTTCTGCAAAGCTAGATAGAATTTAATATCCTGACTGTAAATTTCTTCACGAGTAAACAGATAGAAATGTCTATCAAATCAAGTTCTCTTAAAAGAAGTAATTTTTAAAGTGGAAAAAAATTGATGAATTCGTATTAAAATGAATTAATCATAATTAATTGTGACTGGAGAAATCTAGAACCTCTCCGCTGGCTCTGGAACCTTTTCCCCGCTTTTTTCTGTGTTCTTTCCCCTTCCCCACGTTTTCCCCCCAATGGCATCTTCTTAAACCCAGTACCCAAAATACCAAAAACCCCTCACTTCAAAAATGGCATCATCATCAATTGCACTAAGAAGGGCCAGCACCTCTAGGCTCCTCTTCACTAATCTCTTCCGCCCCGCCTCCGCCTCCCTCTCTTTTAACACCGACTCTCAGGTCGTTGATGTTGATCGTCCCCCTGATCGCTCTGTCTCTCACCGGCGCGATGCTTCTTCCAGTTTCTTCCCAGGTATTTAATTGCCATCAAAATATCGTTTCCTTCATTAGCGTCCATTATTTACAAGTGTTTGATTTTTTTAATGCTTGGTTTGCTTTGCATTGCAGATGTGTTTGATCCCTTTTCGCCTACGAGGAGTCTGAGCCAATTACTGAACCTAATGGACCAATTCATGGAGAATCCATTTGTGTCTCCAGCAGTTTCTCGGAGAGGGTGGGTGGCGAAGGAAGATGATGACAAACTGACTTTGATAATGAACATGCCTGGAGTGGCCAAAGAGGATGTGAAGGTTACAGTTCAACAGAACACACTCATCATCAAAGGAGAAGCTCAGAAAGAATCATCAGGTGGTGATGATGATAGTAGTAGCAGTAGTGAAGGAGGAACGAGGAGGAAGTACTCTAGCAAAATTGATCTCCCTCCCAATTTGTACAAACTCGATGAGATCAAAGCTGAGATGAAAAATGGTGTCTTGAAAATTTTGGTGTCTAAGGTTAAAGAGGAAGAGGCCAAGAATGTTATTCAGGTTAATGTTAGAGTGAGTTTATAAAGAGTAGAAAAGCTATTTTGCCCGAACGGACACCCCGAAGTGGTATTTGGATGGGCACCAATTCGGGTGCCTGTTCGGGCGAAGTAGCACGATTGTTTTAAAGAGTTGTATGTGTAATAATTTAGAAGTTTTTATGGTGGTGTCCGTTCAAATTTCACTGATAGGCACCATGAGTGAAAGCGTTTTGAACCAGAGTCATTTTCAAATCAATCCACCGGTCTTTAGCATAAATGTGCCACGATGCGCAGGTTAGCAAATCCAGTATTAAAAACATAATCTTTAATGTCGTATTCATCTTCATTGTCATTTCATACCTGTTGAGTAGGGGTGTGCAAAATATCCGCTTAACCCGCCGACCCGTCCAATCTGCAACCGACCCGCCCGCCATGTGCGGGTCATTAAGTTAGGTGGTTTGGATTGGGTGGGTTAGATCCCCAAAATTGCGGATTGGATTGGGTTACGGATTGAAAAATTACCAACCCGCTATAACCCGACCCGCCCGCTTAATTAATAATCTTACATACATAAAAAATATATATATATATTGTTATGTTGGTATGTTATTATTTTGAATCCTTGATGTGACTTTGGGTATGTTAAGACTTAAGACTTTGAGTTCGTTGATTTAATTCTACTATTTTTTAATTTCCTAAGTTGTAAGGCAAAGCCTACTTTTGCTAGAGATGATATATCTCTTTTTCATTGACTCTATGTTTGTGTTGGAATTGAGATTATTCAATGAAATCTACCTTTAGTTTTTTGTGTGCATTAGTTATATTTTGAGATTATCAATAACAAATTGTAGTTTGTGATAATTAAAAAAAAAATTGTTAATGCCAACCCGCCTAACCCGCTGAGTTGAAACCGCCAAAATTTGTAACCAATCCGCCGGATTTAGACTTTGGTGGGTTAGTGGTGGATTGGAATTTTCCCAACCCGCTAGTGGCGAATTGGATAGAAATATTGGCCTTTACCCGCCCAATCCAACCCGTGCACACCCCTATTGTTGAGTACTTCATAGTTGATAAGGATTCCAAAAATGAAGAATTTAGAAATAGATATTGAACTTGAAGAAGAGCAGGGTGTACATATAAATATTAATGAAATTGATCATGATGATGATGAACCAAAGACAGATATGACATTTGATAGTGTCGATGATATGTTTATTTATTACATAGAATATGGTAAACGTAAGGGATTTTCGGTTCTATGGAGATGTGAATGTTAGATATGTGACATTTATTTGTGGGAGAAGCGGCTTTTGAAAATGACATTGAGTAATGTTTTAAGGCCCCAACCTAATGCAAAAATTGATTGCAATGGTAAGATTTGTGGATGTGTAGATGAAGTTGGAAAATGGAAGATTCGAACTTTAGTTCTCGAGCACAACCATAAATCGAAGTTCAAGTATTTCCGATGTAACCGTAGTATCAATAAACATGCAAAAAGAAAACTTGAGATAAATTATCGTGTTGGAATTAAAGTTGCCTAAAGTAATAATTCTCTTGTTATTGAGATAAATATAGTGATGATATGTGAAATAGCACTTTTTTTTTTGTTCATAGGATGTGAAATGGATTATTTTATTTCATTTTATTAGTTTTACATTACAAAAAGAAATATGACAATACCCATCAAGTTATTTAAACAAAATAGTGTATTATAATTGTCTGTTCATTACAGTTGGACTAACCAATAAAAATGATACATAACAAAAGGAAAATAATTATTTTTACGGTATATTTTTGAATGAAACTGAGTTCTCAATTTCTAAATTCATCCCTAATTAATTGTCAAATTTCTCTTAGTTCACCCGTAATCAACTGTCAGGATTTTTTCTGGTAAGACGATATAATTAAGTTCGTTGCTCTTTCGATCTTCCACCTATTGATCATCGTCATTCCAGTCGAAGGCCAAACAATCTTTTCATTTCCAAAACTTTTGATTTGGATTCATTGGTATACTTGAAATCCATAACTTTTGGTAACCGGTTGAGCAATTGCGACATCGTCATCGTTCCTTAGAATTTGCACTTGTGCTAGATGACATTGTGATTACAAATTAACTGCAAAATGCATAGCATATTTTCAACATAGACTGAGATAAAATATTCAAGTAGTACATATTCATCAAAGCTGCAACATTATGACAACAAGCAGTACATATTCATCTTGACATAACAATAATACTAACAGCAAGCAGCAAATAATTCTATTTCAAGCTAAGTTCTATTGAACTAATTTTTCCTAAAATAATTTCTTTCGCATACTCTAAACTTGTCAAAGTTTCAAACCAAACAACCGGATAAAATAATCAAAAGATTCAAAGAAATTTGGTACTTACCTAAATCAAGCGATTGGGTTTTGGTTGGGGATATTCGGTGGAGACTCAAACTTGCTTCATTATACTTCATTTTTCGTTTTTTGTTCTTCGTTCTTCATTCTCCGTTCTTCGTTCTTCGTAATTGATTTTGGCTGCTTCGTTCTGTTTCGTTTTGACCTCGTTCTGGTTCAATTTGGGGCTGATTCTGTTGTGTTTTCTTCAATTTAAGGCTGTTCAAAATTGCGTTAACCTTTTGGCAATTTGGGGCTGTTTGAATTTGGTTTGTTTGGCAATGGGTTCACACTTAAACCAGCTTATTTTTTGTTTCTCAAAACGCATCGTTCTGCGCCAAACATTTGTACAAAAATTGATAAGTATATCAGTTCTCTATATCTAAAGGCTGTGAGATTAAGATTTTTAGGGTCCGTTGGATATAACTTTTCAAATAAAACTTTTTCAAATAGAGCTTTTACTATTAAAATTTTTAGAAATAGAGCTTTTGATAAAATAATAATAATAATAAGTGTTTGGTTGTGAATGAAAGTTTTTATTAAAAATTGTAAAATTATTTTATTGAATAAGTTTTTTAAAGTTATATTATGAAAAAAATGAAATAATATTTCTAAATTAAATATGAGTATTATAGATAATTTAACTATTTAAAAAAATTTTCAAGCCCTACTCCCAATTTTGGGCTTTTGCTAGTAGAGACAAAATAACTTTTGGGACTAGTAAGCAGTAGTACAGTGGATAAGACTAAAGCAGTGGGTATATATTCAAATAAAGACGATGGTTTATGAGGAACACACGAATCCCATAATCAATGATAAGATCCAAAGTTTAAGAGGATTCGAGGACGAATCCTATTTAAGGGGGGAGGGGGATAATTTGTAACGACCGGTAATTCTACTACTGTTACATTATAGTACTGTGGTATTGCGGGACGAAGATATCATAACATAAATTATGTTGGAGCACGGATATACTTATGGAACGACTTTGGGGACAATCGGTAAACTCTTCGGAAGACCGATACGAGATTCTAAGATATTCCATTCCGGACAACCCATGGTAGTTAGGGCGTAAATTTCTCATAAGAACTCCAATTTTTATGAATTTTATATCGTCAGAAAGATGAGATCGAGACCTACAACTTTCACATTGAATATTTTTCCAAATTCGGACTAGAAATAGGTCAAAACTGTAAGATAAAATTCAGATGAATAGTGATTTGGGACCCAAATGGAAAAATCTCAAACCTTCTCCATTATTCTACACTTTTCCACATAATTCTTAATATCAATTAAGTCCTACTATATAAAGAGGGCTACTATTCAATATTTCAAGAATTTGGAAACAAAAGAAAGAAGAGTGAAACGTGAGGGAGATGGGAAAGAAGAAGGAAAAAGAGAAGAAAGAAGAGAAAAGAGAAAGAAGAAGATGGGGCAGGATGACAAAAATAATTCTTCAAGAGCTTGAAGGAATAAGAGCAAGTAATGAAGATTTGAAGGGGGAATGGAAATCAAGCAAAGTAAGGTAAGAATTGATCTTGACCCAAATTCTTATGTATTGAATCTTGGTATTTTGATGATTGTTATGTGATGATGATTTGACAATGATGATGGTTGAGTGATTGTTATACTAAGAGAATAATGATTGTTTGAATTCTCCAACTAGCCAAATTTGGGTATGAAATTAAAATAGAGGTCTTAATGTTGACTTAAGTTGATGGAAGAATGATATTGATGGTAATATAGAATGTTTAATTTAGGCTAATTGCTTGTGAAATGGTTAGGGTGAAAGGTGGAGAAAATTGGGTATGAGAGGATGAAGATTAAGGCCTGAATACCCATGAATGCTTCTGGTGTAAGACACGTTGCGACACGAAAAGCTCGCGCGTCGCGACGCGCACGGTAAAAAATCGGGCTCGTTTCTGGACGATGCACGTCGCGACGCGTGGGCAAATATTTGCCCAATTCAGTTTTACACAATCACAGTTTCACCCGAACACGTTAGGGGCTACCCTATAAGTTCTGTATTGACTCGTATGTTCATAATACATCATGATATATGTACGATGCCTTCGGAGTGATAACACTTACTTGAATAAGCCAATTTGAATCTGATTCTGTAGTACGTTTCTTAGTCTATTTTTAAACCAGTTATCCGATGACAAATTATCGCAGGTATCACAAGTTTCGCCAGCCAAGTGAAGGAAGTCTATTGGAACTCTAAAACAGTGAGTGGACCTTCTTCTTTTAAATTGACTTTTACTTTGAATATTGTGTTTCAGACTTATGTTTTTACGCTATAGGGCGTTAGACGATTTCCATTTCAGTTATTTCTTGCAAATTACATTTGAGAAAAGCAATAGTTTTCAGAAAATGTTTTATCCAGTTTTGAGATTTAAGCATGAGTTTTATGATTTCAGGACATGAGGGAAAAACCCACATCAGAATGTAACTTGATACAGTTTGGAATTGACGGACAGAGACATGTGCACATGTAGAGGACTGTGGGGACGGCGATACGTAACACCCATAGACCCTAGTTTCAGAGCTTGGAAGGTAGCATAGATCTGCACCCCCAGTTCTAGTTTTGTGGTTTGGGGGACGACGATACGTAACGCCCCAATATTGGGGTTGGTGCTCAGAGCGTCAATCCGGACCGTATTTATGTCTGATTCATGAATACGAACATCCCATTTTTTCCATAATATTACTTTCTTAGTGGTTACACCTCTTGTTTTTATATACGTATTCGATCTGATTATGATTAGATTGAAACTAAATGTGGTTTAGTGATATGTATATATTAGACAAAGGCCCGATAATATATAATGCATTACACAGTTACAAAGGTAGTTTGTAATTGACATTGAGAAGTGTCACTGCTAAAAGTATATTATCAAATATAGTTCATGGTCAAGATTCACTAACACGGGTCGGTTAGTCAAATCCGTTGAGACCAATACATGTCGTATATCGAGACTTGGTCCGATGGTTTATCTCAATGAACCATGAGTCCGGGGAGACTCGTATAGACGTGTAGGTGTTTATAGTGGATAAACATTGAACGACTCACCGAAGATTCTTAATGGATGGTACACCAACGTCAATAAGAATCTTCTCGGGTTGAGTAGCATAGTGGTCTTTCGACTTGAGATACCACTGTGGATGTATGAGACATCCTCCACACTTAGATGACAGTCACGTCACCGATCTATTTAGATCAAACCTCCGCCTGTTCGTTGGGTGTGGACCGATCCTCAGGATATCCTGTGTGTGTCAAGATATGATCTGTCAATTCTGTGTACAGAGCATAGGTAGTCCATATGTGATTAGCAATCAGTTAAATCTATGGCCATAGTATACTTCAGAAATCAGTTCTGAATGTTATTTATAGATTGCTAATGGAATCGTCGACGGGATAATACCTATAAAGATTTGACATTTACATCTATACCTCTGGGATTATCCGGATACCTGTGACGGAGGGAACACATATTGAACGTCTTGAAATGATCAAGAACTTTCAATCTGTTCTAATGAAACGCAGATTGAACATATTTGACTGGTTCAAATATATTCAATCTGAAATTTTGAAAACGTGATCCTTAAAATTCAAAACAAGTCTTTGAATTGTTCAAAGATCTTTGATACGATCAAACATATGAATTTAAAGCAATTAGTTCTAAGGTTATTCAGTGAATATGATTCATATACAATATTATTCTTCCACGATTCCATCTTGATGGAATTGAGTAGTGGGAGCAGTCGAATCTTATATGATTTGATTCGTTTGATATTGAATGTTACCGAATTAGTTTCAATACTCTTGGGGATATGCTCCAGTAACACTAGTTCATCCTTTTAATTTAGGTTCCATTAATTTCCACAGTTACATATATGATATGTATAAGTAGAAAATCTGAATCTTGAAAAGTTTGAGATTTGAATATTTCTTTTATATAATAGTTATATAATGGAAATTACTTACACCTCGGAGGTATAAGTAAAAGTTTATCATTTATTCTATTTTATAGAATATTGTATTCTATTTAATAAAATATCTTTCCTACGATCCTAAGTAATAAAATCGTTTTATTACTTGGTGTGTAACATCAGATGTTAATTATTGTAGAAAAGACTTGACTTATTAAAGTCAAATGTGAGAATGATAAATTATAATTGGAACTACGTAATTAATAAGATGAAACAACCCTTATACATCTTCTGTACAAGTCTAATAGGATAACAGAATCATTTACGAGTATTTGATACTTAATGGTTCTGTTGTTTTCTTATTGAAGAAAATTATCCTATAACTTATAATGGAAGCGATATTTGATATCGATTCCGGAAGTTCATCATTGAACCATAGATCTAAGATTGTTCGTAGCTTACTACGATCAAGTTTTGAACTTGATTAAGCTTTAATTATGAATTAGTTCATGATTTGTGTTAATTGTTTGCGCAGCAAAAGCAGTGTGAGCTTATTAAAGGTTTGACCTTTATAGTATGACAGTGAGAAAAGTTATACTCATCAATCTATTGTAGATTTTGAGAAAACTTGTCCCTAGTCACGCTAATTGAACAATTAAAGATATATTGGTTAATGTTGATATTAAACTGTACATTTTAGCTAAAGAATGTAAAATGGCGTTTTTTGAATGGCTTATTCAGATAAGAGATCAGTTGTGATTTCTTTGTTTGAAGAGTTCATTCTAGAATGGCCCTAGAGTTTGTGTTCTGCTGAGATCGCAGTTTAGTGTGCTAGCTTATAGAGCCTATTGTAGACTCGGATAAGTCTTACGAAAATCTGTGTTCTCTATTTTTGATATCATCAGATTGTCTGACCTTGTCAAATTATAGAGAGTCCATTTGTGATAAAAGGGTTAGTGGGAGCGTACAAATTACTTTCTAGTGTTATATATCCTAACAACATTATCATTATTATAGTAATAATGCGATATTTGTGAGGTAAAAGGTTTACCTAAGTCTTCTTTACTCTGTGAAAGCAGTGGGAGTAGTCTCTGTTATATTTGATATAAAGTTTTATATAAGATATAAAACTAAGAGACTTGTGAGATACTCCTATTAGTCGTGCATTAGATATGATCTAATAAAAGACACAACAATGCTATCTGTATGACAGTTAGTATAACTGTTTGACAGTTAATGTGTGTCTTGTATATAGTATTCATCTTTCGTAAAGGATGATTCCTTTTTCGAAAGAAATATTGATTAGAATGTCTAATCAATCTTATGTATCATTTGATGATGACATAATGAATACTTTCTTATGTACGATTAAAGATATCGATTAATCGTAATTGTTACGAGTTATTTTGATATCATATAGACCATATGATGGATCTTGAAACACTTTCTTTGTGATATTTGAGATATTAAGAACGAGTTTCTAATTCATGGAGAATTCAGTCTGCAACCATTATGGTCAAATTAGTTTTGAGACTAATTATGACGTTAGACAGTCTACGTCATAAAGAGTCACAAAAGATGCAGTAGGAGTGTCATGAAGGATTCTACTATTCAGTGGAATTAGATGCAACTTATGAAGTTGCATAGTGACCTTATAAATTAGAAGTTTTATATTGGTGTTGTGTTTGCGGTTGTCCGCATAGTATTTTGGATTTGATCCCTAAATACTTGGACAACTCAGTAGCTGTAGCACAATACTGATGTAACATCAGAGTCATATTAATGTATTTTTTAGATTCTACAAAATATGAATGATGATGGCTATGGGAACGATGGAGTTTGTTTGACAAACTCAATATGTAATAGTGGGCCTACTTCTTGTTGCCTACCTCTTAAGTGCTATGTGAGCTTTTGAGAGCCATGAGTATACGATACACATTGAGATGTGTATATGATACCGTGGATTGGCACTAGAGCAAGTGGAAGAAATTGTTGGGGTTGGTGCTCAAAGCTCCAATCCGGACCGTATTTATGTCTGATTCATGAATACGAACATCCATTTTTTCCATAATATTACTTTCTTAGTGGTTACACCTCTTGTTTTTATATACGTATTCGATCTGATTATGATTAGATTGAAACTAAATGTGGTTTAGTGATATGTATATATTAGAAAAAGGCCCGATAATATATAATGCAGTACACAGTTACAAAGGTAGTTTGTAATTGACATTGGGAAGTGTCACTGCTAAATGTATATTATCAAATATAGTTCCTGGTCAAGATTCACTAACACGGTTCGGTTAGTCAAATCCGTTGAGATCAGTACATGTCGTATATCGAGACTTGGTTCGATGGTTTATCCCAATGAACCATGAGTCTAGGGAGACTCGTATAGACGTGTATGTGTTTATAGTGGATAAACACTGAACGACTCACCGAAGATTCTTAATGGATGGTACACCAACGTCAATAAGAATCTTCTCGGGTTGAGTAACATAGTGGTCCTTCGACTTGAGATACCACTGTGGATGTATGAGACATCCTTCACACTTAGATGGCAGTCACGTCACCGATCTATTTAGATTAGACCTCCGCCTGTTCGTTGGGTGTGGACCGATCCTCATGATATCATGTGTGTGTCAAGATAGGATCCATCAGTTCTGTGTACAGAGCATAGGTAGTCCATATGTGATTAGCAATCAGTTAAACCTATGACCATAGTATACTTCGGAAATTAGTTCCGAATGTTATTTATAGATTGCTAATAGAATCGTCGACAGGATAATACCTATAGAGATTTGACATTTACATCTATACCTCTGGGATTATCCGGATACCTGTGGCAGAGGGATTATACGTATGCAATGACCTCGACCTGTATGATTCAGCTAGTTTATCTGTGGTCGTCATAATTTACGGGTGGGTAAATTATGGACACGAAATTGGATTTTGTGACGGATATACTTGAATCTAGAGAGTCTCACTAATGAAATATACTCGTAGAGCACTAGGGCAACTTTTATGAATAATGGTGATTATTTATAAATCGTTTAAACGTTAAACAAAAAATACATGCGAACGGGCCGAACCGTCATTTCCTAATTAATGTGTGTTTGTATTTAATATATGATATTATTAAATACACATTAATAATTTGTCAAATAAATGTATTTGACATATATCATTTATATATGTATTTGAGATATTTAAAGTAAATATAATACATATATTTGAGATATTTGTATTTAATTAATTGATTAATTATTGTATTGTTAAATAATTAATATAATTAAAATATAAACATCTTACCAAATGATAAAGTTAGGAAATGATTATAAGTGTATATTGTTGACTTATACATTAAAGGAAAAGGTTATCAAAATGGTTTTGACTACTTGGATATTTGTTTTAATAAGTTAAAATTGAAAATATCCTTATCCTTTTTTCTTACCAATTTTCGGCCTAGACCTTAAATAAATATAAGTGTTATATTTTTAAGTTGTTTTTTTTGACTTGTTGAATTTTCATTAAAGTTGTAATGATCAAATTGCAAATTGATTAAAGTAAGCTTTAAATGAAACAAAATTAAATATCTAGATATTTTCCTACACCTAATTTCGGCCAAGGCCCTAATGGAGGAGGTATATATTGTTTGTTTCATTTTTTTAAGGTTTAAGAAGTTCATTAGATACAAAAAGAAACACAAAAGTAGTTGAGAGAAAAGTTTGAAGAAAAAAATGAAAAGCTTGGAAATCTTAAGGTTTTGTAAGTTTTCTTTCAAATCTTCCAACTTGAAAAATATTTCTAACATGCTTAGCTTCATCTTGTGTTGTTTTGATGTTGTCTCTCTACTTATATTTTGTGTTGTAGTTGTTGTGAACTTGAATGAAAGATTGATGCATGTAAGTAAGCTTGAAATGGTTTCAAAGCTTTACTTTTGATTTTTAGAAAATCAAGTTACCATTTTAGAGTTGGTAAGCCACTCCTTGGTGACCTAGAATTGTTCTAGAGTTATTTCAAAGTGGTGAGGCTAGATTGGTGAAGTATTGAATGGATTAAAGTGTTGGATTTTGTAAATTTGGTGAAATTGGACAATTTGATGAAATTAAAAAATTAGGGTTCATAACCCACTCCAAATTTGGGGCTTTTCATATATGTGATGTATTATGGTATGAATATGATTCATGTAAATTTTTGGGTTGATTGGATTTGATCTTGGCATGTTTTGAACAAAAGGGACCAAAATGTAATTACTTGAAAATTTGGGGGTTGTCACGGCAATTAGGAAAAAATTGGGGATTTGTGTTAAATCTGATTTTTATGCATTAGATGTGTTGAGAAACATTTTAGAAATGATTTAGAATCATCCAAAATTATATTTGATAATTTTTGGGCTAAAATAATCAATTTACAAAGTTTTGGGGCAATTCGGTAATTACCAATAAATTTGATCTCTTGTGTAATTTTTCAGAATTTGATAATTGGATAATTAAATAAATATGTTTATTTAATTGATCCAAGAAAAAAAATTTGAAATCGGAAAATTTTGATTTTCCACTATTCTGCTGCGTTACCGATATTCCCCATTAAAATCTCATCACCCAAGACCACCGGTTTCAAGGATAGTAGTGGCATAATTTTGGGGGGGGGGGGGGGGGGCGGTGATACGTAATGCCACAAAGTCATGGATTTATACTGCTGGCTACAGTTAGGCGTATGAGGAGACGACGATACGTAACGCCCTCATACATCAAGTTTTCAGATACAAATGAGTACTCAGACATTAAATTTTCAGAAAAGAGTTTTCAGATATCAGGATTTCAAGAAATAATTTTCAGATACCATATTTTAGAAAGCAGTTTTCAGAAATTAGGATTTAGGAAACAGTTTTCATAAACCAGAATTTCAAAAGCAGATTTGAGAAATAGAAGTTTTATTAAAGAGGTTTCAAGCGAAGTTTTCAGAAAGAAAGTTTTCCTATAAGTTATTTCGTTGAAACCTTGGTTTTAGAACCAAATGATTTTATTTCAGTATTTCAGTTTTTCGTCCACTCATTTAGGTCGAATATTGATCTAACCCCCCACCACCAGTTTATTGTGGTTGCAGGTATTCTCGGAGGACGGGCTCGGGAGGACGAATACTGATGCAGTCACTAGGGTTTGGAGCCCACCAGTACAAGTCTGATCGAGTATGAGTCAGTCAGAGTGTAGGCACTGCATTTTTGCATGTAAGTCCCGATGATGAGTCTCGTATGGAGACACTACCTCTTTGATTGTGAAAGCCATGGGAAACGGACGTCGGAAGGGGAAAGTTGGAAATTAGCATTTGGACGGATTTAACTCGCTTGTTTCGCTTCGGGTTCGCTTGTTGGACCTCTGTTTTAAAACACATCTCACAAATTAAATAATTAAAACATTTAAAATATATATCACAAATTAAATCCAAATTAAATCTAATTAAATTGAAACCAAAACCAATTAAATTAAATAACTAATTGAAATGAAATTAAAATAACTAAATTGATTCCTAAATTAAATAACCAATTAAATTCCTAATCTAAAAATCACAAACCAATTTAATTGAAATCTTAATTAAATTAAATTCACAAATTAAATCCAATTAAATTAATTCAAATTAAATTAAAACAAATTAAATTTAAATTAAATTAAAACTAATACCAAAATTAATTAAATCACTTCCAAATTAAAATCAAATTTAAGATATTCACCCACCAAATTATAAATATTCTTTCCCTTTATAAACTAATCAAATCCATCCTCATTTACATGATTTCTTTCCTTCCAAATAAACCCATGCAGAAACCCTAATACACTACTATATAAACAACAAACCCTAACCCTCTTGGACGACAGCTCACTCTCTCTCTGATTACGGCAATACACAAAAACTCACAAACAAAAAAGACAAAGACAGCCTATTCACGGCTCAACTCCATCTCTCTCTGCCTCTCTCAACCCTCTCTCTTCTCCCACCTCACCCGTGACTCTCGCACACAGCACCACAATGAAGAACCCTAGCAAATAAACCCTTCTGAACCTCTCTCAACTCTCGGCCATTACTCCTCCTTCACTGCCCAGAAAACAGCACCATTCAGCCCTCAACCAGTCCTCAATCTCACGTCAAACTGCCCCTCCAAACCAGCAGCTTCAGCGCACTAAACAACCCCTACAAACAGCCTCAATCTCACACTAATTAACCCCTACAAACAGCCTCAATCTCACGCTAACAACCCCTGAAATCCAGCACTACTTCACGCAAAAAAAACAAGAGTTGCCGATTCAACAAACGACAAAAACACACAAACCACTTACTGCCTCCATTCACTTCACAAACCCTAACCTCACAGCCCACTCACGCGCCTGCCAACTTCACTCAAAACCATTCACGCCTGACCCCCGAAGCGATCTTCTTCTAGTTGCGGGGCGAAATCCGACATCCAATTGCTGGCTCTGAATAACCAGCCCAGCAATAAGTTCAATTCTTCCATAACATAACGGCTAGTTAGAGTTCGGAAAGCAAACTGAGCTGCTTGAGTGCACTAGGGACCGCAAGCCAATACTTTCTGCTGGTTTATCTATTATCCAATCCAACGAACTTGATTCTAGCGTACGCTCGGCTCCTCTACCAATCACCACAGCGCGAGATGCGCAAGAGTGACCCATCTCTCCACACCAACTGGACCATACAATACACTCTTTCTAAGAAGGAAAGATTTGGAACCGGAGCAGCTATACTATAGAGCTCCAACGCGTAACGCTTTTTCGGGAAAGCGTAAGTGCCCTGCTTTCACTAATTCAAAAGTGGAGATAAAACTGCCCGGAAAGAAAAAATTTGGACGAATTTTGACAGATATGGCTCGACAAAACAACTTAAGTCACAAATCCAATTCTCTTTCGATATGTTCCTCAAAAAATCCGATTCGTGCGGGGTGGTTCAATAATAATATTATTATCATTCCAATTCGGAGTTCCTAGTTACTTCGGCTGGGTGAATCCCAGTGACGGAATAATTAAGTCATAATTTATTGGACGATTGTATCATTAGCTATTTCTTTAGTTTTTGTTTTTCTTTATTTTCATTTTAGTGCGAGGAACTTCCCCACAGACTCCTCAACACGATCAGCCTAGCCCACACTCACCCTCCACTCACAACGCACACACGTCACTTACCAAGACACATACACGCCCCCTCACGAAACACCATACACTCAACGCACCTGGCAGATCACGCTGCTTACTAACCCTTCACGCAGCCCACTCCCCTCTAACCGGATACTACCAAACAGGTCGCCAAGCCGAAAGCAAGTCATCAAACAAACCAGCTCCCTCATGCACACGCACAAACTGCCACTCATTAGCCTCAAACTGCACCCTTAAGGTACCACAAAACAGTCCCCAAAAACACCCCGAAAACAGTTCCCAAATTAACCCAAAACAGCCCAGAAAACTGCCCGAAACAGTAACAAAACCGCAGCCCCTAACAAAACCGCGCTTTCGAGAGACGAAAAAAGAGGTTAGACCTGAGGGCACCCTTTTTACTTATTATATTTCGTTTCTTTTATTTATTTTAATATATTATCGCATGAGAGTCGTTTGTTGAAGCATGATGTGAATTCCGGATGAACGGAATGCGTGTTCTCTTTTGTGGTATATCGGATGGAAACCCGGACATAAATTCCGTAGCCGAATCCGAATGGGCGGTAGTGCGGTTTGCACTCGGAATACAACGCCACGTACTACTTGAGAGACACACGTATTTTGTTTCATCCAACCATGTATTTGAGCATGATTAGGTTGCTAGTACGTTATTTATTTTTGTAAGCATGATTTAGTCTAGTATGTTATTTATCTTTAAGCATGATTTAGTTGTTTATTTTTAAGCATGATTAGTTATTCGTTTTACATTTGGAATTTACATTAAGTTTATGTTGTTGTTAGCATTCTGCATTATATAATTGAAATATGTTCATAAGATTGTCGTGTGTTGTCGTGTGTTATGATGACTTACTTTCCAAGCATGCGAACTTAGACATAGGATTTATCTTTATGAACATGAACTAGATACAGGTTGTTCTTGAGCATGTTGCGTAGATTCGGTTAAGATATTGCACAAATCACATCATTACAAGTGGCATAAGTAAGGGACCATTCTGAACCCAACGGTTTGAGGTCTTCCCTTGCGAGGGGTGAGTGCGGCCTTAAATCTTTGTCCCGGTTCACACCGGGTGGCAACTCCATGTTATTTCTCCGGTTTAGTTCCCCTGCGGGCTATTCCGTACTCCCAACTAGGCCACGAGCCTGGAACAGCGTCGCCGAGTTCCTGTGTCCCACACAGAGTCAAATAAAAGTTTTGTATTAGTCTTTGACTTAGGCGGTCATTGTAAAGAGTATTATTAAGATTTCATTTGCAAATATTGAGTTTGTATGTCATGTTTTGAGTTGGGCTACGGTCCCACATATAATATAATTGATTAAGGAAAAAAATATTAGTATTTGTTTATGGTTAGGAAGTCAGAGGCTTATAGGGTTAGTACAGTCTATCCCCTACCGGTAGCATCTCCCAAATCGGGGATGTTACATTTTTGCTTGATCCTCCAAAATATTGCAGAAACAAGTTGTTTCGAAACATTGATGAGGAATCAGAAAGCATAATTAAAATACCAGGATGTCTTTATACGGCTTCTAGTAGAATCATCTTTTACAATGTTTCAAAACATTAACAGCACTAAATAACATCTTTATGGTGTATTTGGTAGAGAGTATTACTAAGCTAATTTATAAGATATGGAACAAACGCAGGAGTATAAGGTATCGTTAAAGAATAATCTCATGTTGTGAGATTATTTTTGACACGAGAAGATTTTTGCTACAATGTGTATTCCGAATAGTACGTGGTTTTACCCATTTGACTACGGCCGTTCCGTTACCCTCTGTTAACATGGTCCTGTTTCGACAATGTATGATCAGTGTGTCCGATTCGGACATTAGACGCCTGATATGATTTTATGAAACATGGATTCTGAATTTATTTTCGATCAAAGAGAACGGTTTTTCGATATATTGTAGATATTTCTATTTTTGTTATCTATGATATTTTGATTTGTGTTTTGATATTTTGATTTAAGATATTTCTGATTTACGTGTTTTTCTGATATTTTTAAATTGTGTTTTCAATGATACTTTTAGTTTATGAATTTCTGAAAGTTTATGAGAAAGGTATTTAGATAACTTCATATATATGTTTTGATTGGACGTTATACGATATGTTTTCCGCCACAATGCTTGTATAATGATTTTATTTTATGGATTTTAACCCTCTGTGGTGCCCATTCTGGGGTCTTGACCATCAAAAAATGGCTGACTCGTTACCATATGTCGACATGGTTCTGTTCGAACATTGTTCGGTTCTTGCGCGTAACTTGGGTAATGGATGTCTGATTAGTTTTGATGATTCTGGATTTCGAAAGCTTCTAATTTTCAGAAAGATTCGTTTTTAATAGGATTGGTTTTCACAAGATGATTATTTTGTTTTGATTTCTGATGATGTTTGAAATGACCTTATGAAGTCTGTAGTATGATTTTTGATGTTGTTAATGAACATGTTTGTCTGTAAGAAGTTTGCATTCTGCTTTCCGTATTTACTAATGAATGACATCGACTTATGATATTTGCCTTCTGATTTCTTTTTCTGATTGTGAATGGAGTCGACTGTATGGAACTGGTATTGTAATTTATATTTATGTTAATACATGTGTTTTCTGTGAAGAATCTGTATTAAGTCCCGTTTCTGAAAATGAGTGTTATTTGACTGAATAAAGTTTGCTTGTTTGTATTTTGTCCATGTTGTGTGGATGAAATTGACTTTGTGATAACCGTGTGGAATATGTGAGTGGGATCTGTTTGTTTGAAGATTATGGTATGTTTGTTAGGGAGAAGATTTAGAAGTTTGTATAAGATATGTTTTCAAATGTGTATTGAGTGCATGTTAGTATATGTAACCCGGGGTTGAACGTCCGAAGAAGTTTGAGAATAAGGTTTCTGACTCGCATCAGGTACATTTTCTAAGTATGTATACGTAACATGAAAGTCAAACGTTCGGAAGATATTTCGTATAAAGGATTTAATGCTTGTTTTTTTTAAAAGAAAATTTTAAAATGTTCTGATTTGATGATATTTTAAAGGTTTTGAGAAATTATAGTTTTGTTTAAATTATGATTTTGTATTAAAGAAAAATTATAAATTCACTTTCAGGAATCAGACTAAAAATATATTATGAAACATATTATGTTTAAGATTTGTAAAAAAATGGCTTGTAATTTAAAAGTTTTCTGACAAACAATTGTATGTGTGTATATAAATATGAGTTTATTCATTTAAAACATGTAATTCATTTATATTCTCATGATATGTGTGGTTACTTGCTGTGTTTCATAACTCACACCACATCAATTTATTAGTTTTGTAGGCTGACAATCAGATCGGTCAGCCACCAAGTTTTTGAAGCGTAAGATCGAGGCGAGAGATCACCATAATGCAGTCACCTCATCTAGTGTCTCGTGAATGTATTTGTGTATAGAAGTCTATATTTCTTGTTTAGGCATTGTATCGTGCAATGCACGTGATGTGAAAGGGTAAATGAAAGTTCTGAAGTATGTGCCATTGAGTATTGAGATTTGATATGGTTCGGGTTGGACCGGAGGTCCCTTTGTATATGATGTTTATTGCAGGACGTTTGATGCTGGACTGTATTCCAGGTTATCAAATTTTTAAGGATCGTCATGTCTGTTTTCTGTTAGGTTTGTGGCTCAGAGAGATTGGTTGATTCCGTCTCCTGTCAGTAATGTTTTGCCTCTGGCGGGATGTTACATTTATATTAAAGTTATAAAAATAAATTAATAAATAAATTATATAAAAATCATATTACAATAAAAATAAATATTATAATTTTATAAGAATCCTATTATAACAAGAAAACAGACTGTCCTATTAAAAAAACACTATTAAATTATCTACAACTAACCTAATCTATGCAATTAATATTTTATTATTAAATTATAAAATTAAAAAATCTCTACAATTATTTTTAATTTTTTATATTTTATATATATATATATATATATATATATATATATATATATATAAGTTAAATATTTTTAAGCATACATATTGCGTCATGTGGCGGCTCACTATTAAATTCTATTAAATAAGAAACTCATTATAATAAGAATACATTAAATTATAAAATTATAATATCTCTAAAATTAATTTTATTATTAAAAAAATAAAATTAGAAACATATAATAAAATAAAAACAAAATCTCCTACTAAAATAAGAAACATATTAATTTAATACATATCATCTAATCTCTACAATAATTTTTTATTATTAAATTATAAAATTAAAATATCTCTAAAATTATTTTTTTTAAATTATAAAATTAAAATAAAAAATACTACAATATAAAAATAAAATCTCTTATTTATTATTAATTTATAAAATTAAAATATCTATATAATTTTTTGTTATTAAATTATAAAATTAAAATAAGAAACATATTACAATATAAAAAATTAATCTCATATTAAAATAATAAATATACTAATTTAATTAATTAATAATATAATTTTTTATTATTAAATTATAAAAATAAGTTCCATTAAATTTTTTAAAAAAAAATGTAGTACCTAATCTCTATAATTAATTTTTTATTACCTATTATAATAAAAAAAAAAATTGTAATATCTTATTAAAATAAAAAATATTTGTGACAACTAATCTCTATAATTAATTTTTTTATTAGTAATTTATAAAATTAAAATAAAAAATCTATTACATTATTAAAACATAATATTCTACTAAAATAAGATACATAAATAGCAGTTGTCTACAAAAACTAGTAAATTTTTTAATTTTTGGGTATATAGTTATTGTTGTTTTACCTTGAATTATTTCTATAAATTTTTTCATGAATTTTTTATTATTTATTGTGCTTCATGATGCAGACTCTGATTATTAACTTTGCACAGTGACAGTCAAGATTTCAAGTTTGATAAGAAAATTTAAGCTTAAATTTAATAAATTATATTAAATTTCATTGTAATTCGTCTGAAAAAAATTAAATATTTTTAAAGTTATTTATTATTAGGAATATATTTTCAAATGAGAAAGCAAGACGAGCGAAAAAATCTATTGTGAATTAAAAACAATGTTTGAGAATTGATAGACAAATAAATGAGACATAAATATTAAATATAAGTAAATCAATTATCTCATTTAAACTATAAAACCAACTAGATCCAGATCATTTACAAGATCAATATCTAAAATAATATATTTTTGTTATGATATGAAATTATAGTAAAAAATGTGCTCAATCCGCATAGAGTGAGGGCTCTATACTAGTTAAATTATAAAATTTAAATAATAAATTATTAACATCAGAATCCTATTATAATATAAAAATATAATCTACTATTAAAGTAAGAAACCTATTAATTAATTTAATTAATTAATATGTTAATTTATTATTATTATTAAATTATAAAATTAAAATAAAGAAACCTATTATAATAAGAAAAATGTTACAATCTCTCATTACAATAAAAAAAAATATTGTAATATCTTATTAAAATAAAAAATATTTGTGACAACTAATCTCTATAATTAATTTTTTATTAGTAATTTATAAAATTAAAATAAAAAATCTATTACATTATTAAAACATAATATTCTACTAAAATAAGATACATAAATAGCAGTTGTCTACAAAAACTAGTAAATTTTTTAATTTTTGGGTATATAGTTATTGTTGTTTTACCTTGAATTATTTCTATAAATTTTTTCATGAATTTTTTATTATTTATTGTGCTTCATGATGCAGACTCTGATTATTAACTTTGCACAGTGACAGTCAAGATTTCAAGTTTGATAAGAAAATTTAAGCTTAAATTTAATAAATTATATTAAATTTCATTGTAATTCGTCTGAAAAAAATTAAATATTTTTAAAGTTATTTATTATTAGGAATATATTTTCAAATGAGAAAGCAAGACGAGCGAAAAAATCTATTGTGAATTAAAAACAATGTTTGAGAATTGATAGACAAATAAATGAGACATAAATATTAAATATAAGTAAATCAATTATCTCATTTAAACTATAAAACCAACTAGATCCAGATCATTTACAAGATCAATATCTAAAATCATATATTTTTGTTATGATATGAAATTATAGTAAAAAATGTGCTCAATCCGCATAGAGTGAGGGCTCTATACTAGTTAAATTATAAAATTAAAATAATAAATTATTAACATCAGAATCCTATTATAATATAAAAATATAATCTACTATTAAAGTAAGAAACCTATTAATTAATTTAATTAATTAATATGTTAATTTATTATTATTATTAAATTATAAAATTAAAATAAAGAAACCTATTATAATAAGAAAAATGTTACAATCTCTCATTACAATAAAAAAAAATGTGACATTTAATCTATACAATTAATTTTTATTATTAAATTATAAAATTAAAATATCTTTACAATTAATTTTATATTAAATAAAAAACCTATTATAATAAAAATACATATTATAATTTTATAAGAACTGTATTATAATAAGAAAAATATTATATTAGCCTATTACAATTAAAAAATACTATTAAATTATAAAATTAAATTAATAAATATATTAAATAAGAACCATATTGTAACAAAAAATATATATTATACTATCCGATTATTTTTGAATAATATCACAGATAATCCAGCAAAGTGTGTGTATATATAAAAAAAAAATTAAATTTTCTCATCACGTCACATGAAACATAATCTATACAATTAATTTTTTTATTACCTATTATAATAAGAAAATATAGTAAAATATTTTATTAAAATAAAAAAATATATATGACACATAATCTCTACCATTAATGTTTTTATTATTAAATTATAAAATTAAAGTAATAAATTATTAAAATAAAAAATATATTACAATATAAAAATATAATCTCCTATTAAAATAAGAAACCTAAATAGTAGTTTCCATAAAATCTAGCAATTTTTTTTTTGATTTCGGTTCTATTATTATTATTATTATTATTTTGATTTATTTTTATAATTTTTTTTTTATTTCGTGAATTTCTTGTTATTTACTGTGCTTCGGGATACAAACTCTGACTATTAGCTTTTGCATAATAAATTAAAAATATTATTTGAGAACTGAGAGACAAATGAACGAGACATAAATATTACAGTTAAGTAAATTAATTTTTTCTCATTTATATTATAAAATCGACAAGATCTGAAATATTTATAAGATCAATACCTAAAAAATATATGTTTAACCCGCACAAGGTGCGGAGCTTTTGTTAAAAAAATCCAATTAAGATAGATGTTTTTCTATTTAGTCCCATCCAACTTTAAAATTGTACGTAAAATTTCTCAAAAAAAGAAAAAAACAATTAAAAAAAAAAAGAAATAAAAAAACCCACGGGGTGTGTTTTAATAATTTTTATTATTATTATTTTCAATATCACATGTAAATATCTCACAAAATATAAAATATTTTGTGAAAATATTATATATTATTGATGTATAAATCATAAGTTTTAAAATAAGATGCATTGTTGATATATTTTGACAAAAAATGGGTCAGAATAACCCTTATATTTATAAGAGAATGATGATTTCAAACTAACAATTTTTAAATAATCACTACTTTATCCAAATGCTAAATCACAATTTGTAAAAATACACATACACTTGACGTACATACTTACAACTTTCATCAACAAATCTCTTACAAATTCAAACTTACGTAAAATCGAAATTAGTCCTAAAATTATTACATCTCACATATTTCATATTGACATATGTTATAATAACATATTTATCTCTGTCACATTGGTAGGGAAATTAATGTTATGTATGCCAGTCACATTGCTTTTCCTTCAGTCACATTGTCGAACCACGATCATATTAATTATCTCAATCACATTATGAACTCTCAATTACATTGAGCATATTCACAATTGTGACCTCAGTCACATTAGTTATCTCAGTCACATTACCGACCATCATTCAAATTGAGCACAATCACAACTGTGATATCAATCACATTACCGATCTTTAGTCATATTGAGCACAATCATAATTGTAACATCACTCATATTGTAAACTATCAGTCACACTTGTGACATTAGTCACATAATTTCTTCATCTATAATTAAAATATTAAACCATTTATAATTTCTTCACATATTAGTGGAGTTTGGTTTGAACTCAATATGAAGTCGTAAATATTAAACATGATACTAGACCAAAAACAATTAAAAAAAATAATAAAGTTGACCAAAAAAATTAAGTACAGATTAATTACAGATTAAACCAATACAATACCAAAATCAATTCAAAAAAATGATAAAGTTAACTACATAATGTGAGTCCTTTTATATTAGTAGATTTTCTTTACCCTAAAAAATATAAAACAAAAAATTTAAGTTTGCGGGTAGCGGATACTCGCTGCGGGTATCTTTGGGTTTTGCTTATTTACCAAACCCGTACCAAACCCGCAACGTGTTTTATTTTAATTTACCAAACCTACACCAAATCCTCTTAAATATTTACCAAATCCTACCATTTGTGGGCGAAATTGTCATGTCTATGTTGTTGTTGTTATTATTATTATTATTATTATTATTACTACTACTACTATTATTTTACTTTAAAATGGTATAAATGAGAAAAAAAAATAGATTAAACCTCTTATTAGTAAAAAAAAATAGTAAAGATCGAATAAAATTTAAAAACTTTAACAAGTTAAGAACAGATGTTTTTCTATAATAAGTTATGAAAAATAATGTTTTTAATAAATTTCTATATAAACAAAGATAATAAGAGTATTGAAAGAGATGCACTAAAAAAATAGAGCTTTCTCAAAATATAGATAATGAAGTTAACTCATTTACCTTTAAATTATATTAGTAAAATGCTCTTAATTTGTGCCGGTTGAACATATATTTTTTATATTGATCTTAATTTTATAATTTAATATTGTTTTTTTAAAATTATAATAGGATAATATAATATGTTTTCTTATTATAATACAGTTTTATAAAATTATAATATGTATTTTTATTGTAATATATTTTTTATTTAATATAAAATTAATCGTAAAAATATTTTAATTTTATAATTTAATAATAAAAAATTAGTTGTGGAGGTTAATTGTAGAGATTACGTACCACATATACTTTTTATTTTAATGAGAGATTAATATATTTTCTTATTATATTAGGTTTCTTTATTTTAATTTTATAATTTAATAGTAATAAATTAAAATCTTAATTAATTAAATATGTTTCTTATTTTAATAGTAGATTATGTTTTTATATTGTATTAGGTTTCTTATGTTAATAATTTATTATTTTAATTTTTATAATTTAATAATAAAAAATAATTATAAAGATATTTTAATTTTATAATTTAATAATAAAAAATTGATTATATAGATTAGGTTAATTCTAGATAATTTAATAGTATTTTTTTTAATAGACCATCTAATATGTTTTCTTGTTATAATATAATTCTTATAAAATTATAATATATATTTTTATTTAATATGTATTTTTATTTAATATATTTATTAATTTAATTTTATAATTTTAATATAAAGTCGCCATGTGATGCAGTGAGGAGGCTTAAAAATATTTTGATTATATATATATATATATATATATATCAAAAGTTAACAACAATAAATGTTTTTATGTATAATAAAAAAATAAAAACTAAGAGTATCTCTTCATTTTTTTGTGATGCACAATTCAATCTTAAATCTAGTCTTTTTTTATTACGTGGATACCAGGTGATATAATAAAAATCTTAACAAAAATGATATACATACATAACTCACTACAACTATAATAAGGAAAATGAGAAAAATTTTGGGAAATGTATATCATTACTCAAAATTTTTGGCAAAATCTAAAAATCTTTTCTCGAGATTATTAAGAACCGGTTCAAAAACATCATCAATGTTTTACAAAAATCCAGTAATACCCTTATTCGTAAGATGCAAAAACAGAGGATCCCAAGCATATTCTCATCTGGTACGAACCTACGAATCAAATCAGGTCTGTATTTCATGTGCTTTGCAAATCTCTAAAAATTAAGGGTTATAAAAATATTCATGTCATTTCCATTTTCCATCAAGCTTTAAAACTAAATCACCATTACAATAAATTTTTATTTTCAAGGGTTATTTACGTTTCACTACTAAAGTTATGATCAAATAACAATTGGGTACTATGAATATTAATATATTACATTTTACTATTAAACTTATAAAAATTTTACATTTTACTACTTTTCCATCCAAACCGTTAGTTGACCGTTAGTTGACCATGACATCATATTGACATCCTAAGGATAAAAGAGTCTTAACAAACACATTATTATAAATTATAAATATTATAATCAACAGTGGTAATCGTACGGCTGAATATTGGAAATAATGATTTTTGAGTATATCTTTTTTATTGTTATACTTTAAAGTATTTTGGTTATTATGAGAATTTGAATTATTAAATTATTTGGTAAATTAAATTCTTTATTTTATTGGGTTATATGGATAATTTAGAGATTGAAGTATTTTTATAAATGTGATTGTTGATTGTATTTCTTTTATTGTTATATATAAGATTTAGATATGTTTTTTAAAGGGTAGAATTATAATTTTCACTTTTATTTTATTTGGAGGATAAAACAGTCTTTTTAAAGGTCAACTGACGGTCAACTAACTGTTTGGATGGAAAAATAGTAAAATGTTAAATTTTTATAAGTTTAATAGTAAAATGTAATATGTTAATATTCATAGTACCCAATTGTTATTTGATCATAACTTTAGTAGTAAAACGTAAATAACCCTATTTTCAATTAGATTGAACATAGCCCATAAAAATAAATTTATTTCACTGTTTTTTAAGGGTAATTTTTTTTATCATTGTTTATGTTCTCTTGTATGGAAATTATCTGAATTTTCAATTTCTTTCATTTTTATTTTTATAAAATCTATCACAAGCGTAAAGGTCGAGATCTCCCATTTTTAAATCATTTTATTTAGTTGCTTTTGTGAATATAAGCCTGTCGTTCGCATCAATGAAATTAAAGTCGATAATGTTGATTTTGATTTTTTGCAAGTAATTTTGAATTAATTTACTTGTGGCATAAAATTGCATAATTTGAAATACATTGTGTTCTTTGAAATAATTTGAATCTCCATTATACTTTCTTTGAAAATTTCTTAATTTTGTATTGAGAATTTAAATTTTACTCTTGATTATTATTTTTATTTTTGGTTTATTAGGGTAAATTAAAAAAAAAAAAAAAAAAAAAGAGACAAACTTGGTAAATTTTATCCAAATAAATTTTTTTCCAATGGATCTCAAATCACTCGAATTTTAGCTTGAAAATTACATCACATATCTAGGTTTTGACAATGAGTTTTTAAGATTGAAGGAAGTTTATTGAATTTGCAAGAAAAATAATTGAGACTAAAGAATATATATGTTTCTATTAATTTATTTATTGGTTGTATTAATATTGATTTTACTAATTGTCATAACTACAGTAGAAATTACATTTTCAATTATGCATTTTATGAAAAAATAATTGTGAAATCAGATGAGAGATCAATGGTTTAATGATAATATATCTATATATATAAACAATGATATATTTTTGTATTGATAATAATGAGGTTATCATTTAACATTTTCAACAAATGAAAATTCTTCAAGAGCGATTATAAAAAATATTTTTATGAAATTTAAATTTTTAATACTTATTATTATTGTTATTTAAAAATTACATTATTCTTTAAAATTAACCTCTCTTATATTAAATTTCTGACCCTACCACTACAGGGATGGTTTTGGATACTTTTAGATTAAATTTTAGAGTCTAACCAGTCGGATATCCTTGGGCCGCCTCTGATCCTATCCAACGAGTATTAGTGAATTTAATTAAAGTCATAATAAGATTTTTAAAAAAAAAAAAAAAAAAAATCAATTCTAGAGATTAGAATTTCGCTTCCCCACGTCAGTGCATACGTAGGAGCCACCACACTCAAAACCTTCCCAAATATGAACATTTTAATAATCAATAAAAAAAAAATAAAAAGGATAATATAAAATATAAAAAGCTAAAACAAAGAAGCCAGGTCATCATTTATTAAATTTTATCCATAACCAACCACGAGCTTCAAGAGTTTTGATCAAGAAAAGTTGTCCCCTTTTCTCTCTCTCTCTCTCTCTCTCTTTTTTTTTTTTTTGGCTTCGTCTTCACAAGGTTTTTGTCTCTTCGAATCAATTACTGTTTTAATTTATTTTTATTTTCGTATTGTTTAATTTCTTTGAGTAACTTGTAATCTGTTTGTGTAATCAATTTGATTGATTTAGGGTTTAGTTTTTGTTTGTGTAAGGATTGAGTTAGTTCTTTGTCTGTTCTTTGTTTTGAAGCTTTTCTTTTAGCTTTAAGTGTGAGTTTTGATTGCTGATTGTTGAGTTAATTTTGCGTAATTAGTCAAAGCAATTTTTGCTAATTTTGGTTGATGATTTCAGGAGTAATGGCTAAGAGTTACTTCAAGCAAGAGCATGATCTGGGTAAATCATTTTATTTTGTTTGAATTATGTTCTGAGTTTCTGTTTTTGCGATGAAAATTGTTGAATTTTTGAAGTTATGGTTATTTTGACTTTCAGAGAAGAGACGCGCTGAGGCTGCTAGGATTAGGGAGAAATACCCAGATAGGATTCCGGTGAGATTTTAACCTGACTTTCTTTTTAATTATTCGTTAATTTTTCTTTAATGCTTTAATGTTCTGGTTGTAACATGCTTATCTGGTTTTAGAGCAATGGTAGTGCATGGTTTATTTCATATTTGCCGCTGAGCTTGGTCCCTGTGACCTATCTATAGATTCTTTATAATTTGGTTTAAAGTGATGAGTGTTTTGCTAGTGTTATTGTGTTTCATGAGTTTTAGTTAGAGTAGTCATAGTTAGACTTAGACAAGCTAATTGAACGATGGCTTTATTTTTGGTTGATTATGTTGTTCAACTGCCTGCTATTGTTGCATAAGCTTCCAAAATCCAAACTAACTAAAACTCTCCACTCTGCTGCTTTACTTTCAGGTTATCGTGGAGAAGGCAGAGAGAAGTGATATACCAAATATAGATAAGAAAAAGTAAGCACCACGCCATACTATTTATGACATTGCTTTTATCTTGTTGAATTGGTGAATGAAAATTTTTCTGATCTTAAAGTTAAAAAGTAGATAAGTTTATTACCATGATGATACACGAGTTTCTAGAACCTTAAATAGGAAATGTTCTGTCCCAATTGTTTCTACTTTCGAGCATCTTCAATTACGATATGAGAAATTAAGGGTTGCGATGCAGTAAAATGATGCTGATTTTGGCTATTTGAGCTTGTTTCTTTATATACTGCATTGACACTTGTGGTGCATTATTTGTAATAATGCTTGGTGGCAATCTTATCAACTTTATGCAACACTCTCGTTCCGTTCCTTTTTACAGTTTACTGATCACATGCCTGATGATATGGGAAACCTGCCAAGTATTACTGCCTTATAATTGTCAGTTTATCTGTCGTCACCATTTTAGTTGTTATCATATCTCGTTTTTATTGTTTCATTCAGCTGATCACATGGCAGTTAGCACTATCATTTGGGGCAACCAACGTGTTATACGACAGCCTCTTGCTATTTTTTTTCACTTTTTCTTTGTAATGAGATTTTAAGACCTAACCAAACTCTAGTCACCTATATGTTTAACTGAATTTTCCTTAGCTTAAATTAAATCTATGATTGGCCGTCTCTTGTGAGTGATTGTGGTGGGTTGCTATGATAGGGTGCCTTATAGTAATTTGAATGTCCATATGGACTATAACAGCTACTTTCTTGAGTTAACCATACAAATAAAGTTTCTCCTTTTACCTGAACCTGAAAATTACAGGTATCTTGTTCCAGCTGATCTGACTGTAGGACAATTTGTCTATGTCATCCGTAAAAGGATCAAACTGAGTGCTGAAAAGGCAATATTTATTTTCGTGGATAATGTGCTCCCACCTACAGGTAAACTCTCAAATTTTAATGTATTTCATTGTTTGATAGTCCTAGGTGGGCTATTTTTGTTGACTGAAAATGGTCCATCCCATCATTCTTTTGTATGGTTTTGCAGGCGCAATTATGTCTGCCATATATGAGGAGAAAAAGGATGAAGATGGCTTTCTTTATGTTACTTACAGTGGCGAGAACACATTTGGAAACCAGATCCCAGTTTATCCTCTGTGATTTTCTGGGCATTGCGTTCAGTTTCATCGCATTTATCTTCCTTGCTTTCTGTTAACGATTCCTTTATCGTGCATATATACAATAATATTCTATAAAAACATTGCCAGTGATAATATGTACAGTGACCTATTATATATATGCCTTAAAGACCTGATAAATATTAAGTTCGTTGCCCTCCTATTTAGATAATTTTTTTTCCGAATGGGTATATGTGCGTAATTCTAATAACCGATTTTCTACTTGAGCTGAATGAGGCTGGAACTACCAGCACTTCTAATCTCTGCGATGGTTATTACATTCTTGCTTCTATGGAGCTGTTTTCAGCCTTTTAGACCGTCAAATTTTTAATTGCTCAGGCGATTAAGATCTGTCCAATGTGTTGACCTCCTAATAGCTTTACATAACTTGCATCAAGGGATGGGGAATCGATATCCACGTACCTATCTCTGATAATTTTTAGATGTCACCGTTTTTTCTCCGTCTCCTTGTAATTGTTTCAGTAGAGGAAATGTGGATCCCCGAATAATAAAAGGGATCCCCGAGTGGTCTCGAACTCCGAATAACATATAATTTTTTCTAAATAAATTCAACTCATTTAAAAATATTTTGATAGAACTATTACATCATCCAAAAAATAAATATATATTCAATAAAAATGATAATATATATAAAAATCACTATATATATATATATATTGAAATTCATGTTTTTTTTTTTTTTTTTTTTATTTTGTCCGTAACTTACTAAAAAGATGGATCATTTATTTCAAATATTTCATTCAAGTCATTGTATTATCTATAATTTATATAATTTTATAAATATTAAAATATTTTCTATTTACATCTATATAACATTGTAAATAGTAATTTGAATATATTTATTGGAAATTTTAAAAATAAATAAATAGAAGCTTAAATGAGTAATGGGGAGATGGTGAAGATTTTATATCATCCACATTTCTTCCCCGAATAAGAAATGAATATTAAATTTTCTTTGTCTTTGTCCCCATCTCCCGCATTAATTTTTTTCAATTTTTCATTCTCAATCTTCCCAATTGGTAAGGGCCCGGTCCCTACTTGCATCAGTTGGCCCCAAGGCCGTAACCGGTTGGCAAAAATAGGTGTTTTCAAAGAGCAGAGTTTGAAGTGCATTTGTGCTAGGTAAAATATTTATGTCAATTTTTTATTATAAAATTAGTGTGGCATGAAAGACATTTATTAAATCACAATAGCTTTTATTCGACAACTAATGCGCATCAAATTCTTGATCGCCCAGTCGATGAAAAAGCTAACATCTCCATCTAAACCTGCAAACCCAGGTAGTTTTGCTTTCGAGTACTTCTTGAAAATTTGAAATTTGTATAAGATTTTGATCGTGTGTGGAATTAAACAACTACCCTAATTTAAGAAATGTCAAAGTTGGACACCCACAAGTCTATGCAAATATGAATTAAAGCAGTAAACAAAATCAACACAAGAATTTTATTAAATGATTGGAAAACTCATGCCAGTAAAAAATCACTATAGATAGGCTACCACCCGAATCCACTATATCTGAGAAAACTGACAGTGATGGTATAGGACATATATTGACAACTTCATCGACTCGAATATCTCTAAACCGTAATAACTCGAAGAACTCTTTGAGCCCGCACGAATCGGCCTTCTGCAGAACCTCTGAAGTCTCCAAGTGGATCAACCCTGCGAACTTGCAACGCCTGAACTCCGACTACCAATCTTCCTCCTAGAGAACTCTGGAGGCTTAGGAAATTGGATCAAGGTTGTGTTTCTGTATTGATGGTAAATCAAAATTCAATCTCATCAAAAGAAAGAAGACATGGAAACCAAATGGGTCTTCTAGGTGAATTGTCAAGAAGATTGAAAACAAACAATGTTGTACATGAGAATTTAGGACAAAAATATTACTCACTTTTCAACAATACCCGTGAATATTGTGGGCACAATGAATTGATTGATATTTTATTTTTTTTGTGTATAGAAGAAGGGTAAAAAGTACATGAGAATTTACTTATTTGATATTTTTTTTTAAAAAAGAAAACAATAACTAACTTGGATAAGAATTTTTTCTTTTAAGTATTCGCTTTAATTACTAGAGACTAGTAATAAGCTGGTTAGGGGTGTGATGAACACTAAAAAGTGCACATTTATTAAAAGAAAAATTGATCATTTTACACTTGTAGTTTCATTAATCCCCTTAATTTAGCACATTTGTGAAATAATAATTAAATCTATGTTTTATATATTTTTATTGTGATTTTTATTTATTGTGTAGGCAAAATACAGCTTTGGAAGCTTAACAGGAAAAATGAATATGAGATCTAAATTCCAGGACCCACGAAACCCAAAAGAGTGTGACTACTAAATTCAAATCGGACTTAGAAAATATTCACCGTGTTTAGATTGACAACAAAATGACCTTATGATGTATTTAACTATACATGTACTGTATTATCATTATTATAATATATATAATATATTGGAGGTTCCACTGAGATTTTAGATATCTAATATTTGGGAGGTCCCACCAAGATTTTATATTATATATATATATATATATATATATATATACATTATAACTAAAAATAATAATATAGTATATTTATATTATTTAAATTTCAATCACCTTTCGGTGGGAAGGTGATGGCAAATGCAAAGCAAATGCATTATTGCGTTTGCTTTGCAAATATTAGGTGCCAATGCACCTCCTATAAAAGGAGGTGCTCGGCACCTCAGTGAGGAGGATGCAGGAGAAAATGGAGAGCTCCCCTCCAGTTTGGATACGTTATTTCATTTTCCCATTTCGGGAGATTTGAGGTAAATATCCTGTGTGTTTTATTTTATTTATCTTTTTGTAATTTATTTTTCTTTTATGAATAAAATTATGTTTATGTTTATTTATATTTTATTTTGTTAATTTGCACCCTGCTAGAAGTAAATGGTGAAACTCTTAATATGAAAATATATGTGATTTTTATTTATATTATATTTTATAATTTGTGATAATTTCCCAAATTAAATTCATATTATTTCTAATTTATTGAGGACTCTTCACTAGCTGTAAACAGTCATCGATTGACACGAATAATACTTGAATCTCATAAATGAGAGAGAGTTGATTATTAAAGATTTGGATTAATTATAGACAATACGGTTCCGCCTATATGACTGGTTTTATATATTTGGCATAATTGAGTACCTAACTGGACTTGTTATAGACAAATATTATCATCGTCTTTATGGCTGATTTTATATATTTTGGAATATTTAGTACATTGGTAGGACTAATATTCGACGGGACGGATTACATCTGCTGACATAATTAATACCTGATAATTATGAAATAAATTGATTTGGAAATAATAATAATTTATAATTTATAAAAAGTAAAAATTATTTTATATTTGAAATATATATAGTATTTTATTTTATTAGTTGAATTATTATTTTATCATATCAAATCTATTCCATATGGATCGACTCCGAACTCACTGAGTTATTTTATTACTTCGAAACTCTTATACTGCGGAGTAAATAACCACTTTGTGAGTATGTCACTTGCTGCAGGAAAAAAATGCTGAATTGATCGACCCACTGTTAGCCTATGAATTAAAAATCAAGCCAATTCTTTCCAAGTTGGATTGGTCAGATAACGATCGTGGCAAGAAACGTAGAGTGGACTTAAATCTTAATCGGTAATTTTTTTGGGTTAAATAGTAATGTTGTTAAGTCAATTGTCTTTTCCACTCTAACTAGGTGATGTTTTCTAAACTCTATTTTTTCTTATTTAGAAATTATGGACAATGTCTTAATTTGATTAGGGAGAGTGAATAGTTGACTCGGTAGTTTTCATTTTTTGTGTTTTCTTTTTTGCAAAAAAAATAATGTTTTTATTTTTGTGTTGTTGTTTTTTTAAAAATAAATCTTTTGTTTTTGTTTTGTTGTTGTTTTGTGTGTAAAAAATTTATTTTGTGTTGATTTTGTTTTGTGTTTTTATTCAAAAAATAAATACACACTAACCAACAACATATTTTTGACTAACCAAGTGGAATTGTTGTTCAGAGATGGCAGTGTAAGGAGTTTTCACTCCAGAGACGCATCTCAATATATTCCGTAACAAGTTATTTTTGTTTACTTCTTTTTGAATCATTTAATTTTGTGAATTCTCCATAGTATTGATTAAATTTGATCTTCATATGCTCATTTTACATGTATTATCAACATACACGATAACATATAATCATGAGTTGTAAGTGCAAATTTTGTAATATTCACTTCTCTAGTTTGCTGGAGGTAGCACCTAAAGGCAGTGAAATTTATATTTTTACTGAAAAACTAACCAGGCTTTTACTTAGTAACTGAATCTTGCCTCATCAAGCAATGATTGTTCGCGTAAAATGGTAGAGCTTGAGTTAGTTTAAAAAAAAAATGATAATAATCAAGCTTTTACTTAATAACCAGATTTCTTGTCTCAACAAGAAGTGATTGTTCACGTAAAACGGTAGGGCTTGAGCTGTTTTAAAAAAAATATGTGTGAATAAGTTCGATTTCGTAACCTCTTTAACTCGAGCAATTAAGTCCGTAGGGTGTTTTAACACTTAGTGCCCTAAGGCCAACTGGTTTGGGAGTCACTGACCCAAATCTCATTACATGGGTTAAAGAGAAAGCTTAAAGAAATCAAACACTTCTTCTTTTTGACATATGAGATCTGAGCAATTAAGTCTGTATGAGTGTTTTAACACATAGTGCCTTAAAACCAGTTGGTTTGAGAGTCACTGACCTAAAACTCGTTACAAGGGTTAAATATGTATTATTATTAAAAAAAATATTTTTTGTATATAAATAAATTGTCATTGCAAAAATGTGTGAATTCTGATATAACTTTAGGATAAAAATATTATTCTCTTTTCAATGAGACATGTGAATATTGTGGGTACAATGGATTGATTAATATTTTCTCTTATGGTTGTATGAAAGAAGAGTAAAAAATACAGGAGAATTTGCTTAATTGATAATTTAGAAAGAAATAAAACAATTACTAACTTGGATAAGAATTTATCTTTTTAGTATTCACTTGAATTACTAGGGACTAGTAATAAGCTGGTTGGGAGGGTATGACAAACACTAAAAAGATTACATTTATTAAAAGGAAAATTAATTATTTTACACATGTAGTTTCATTAATCCTCTTAATTTAGCACATTTATGAAATAATAATTAATTTTATGTTTGATATATTTTTATTGTGATTTTTATTTTTTATGTAGGTGAAATAATACATTGGATGCATAAATATAAAAATGGACGTGACATTTGAATTTTGGAGGCCATAAACTTGAAAGGGCGTTCTAACAATGTACAATTTCGAAAATTTCAACTTTGCGTAAGTTTCTTATTTTGGCCACAACCTTTTATTCCAATATCGGATTGAGGCGATTCTAGTTGCAGATGAAAGAAGACTCGAATATCTACAACTTTTCTCTTTACAAGATTTTCTAATTTTAATATTTTGAAGGTCGAAATTGGTGAAGAATCCAATGTGTGTTGCATGTAATTTTAATTATTTGAAAACAAAGTAAAAAATAAAAATAAAAATAAAAGTTTAAATGTCTGGATTGTGATAAATATTTGCAACATAATCAACAAAAATAAAAAAAAGTCAAAAATGAAAAAGAAAAAGTAAATTAGTAAAAGTTTATTGTTTGTATTTGATTTGGAAAGTTGTTTAATAATTGAGGGATGAACATTTCTACTATAAATAAAAGTGTTCACCTTTCATTTTCTTCATGCTTAATTTCATTTTCCCTCTTGAAGAATTTGGAAGAAGTTTCTGGTATGTTTTATTTTTCTTGTAATTTTTTTTTCTTTCAATAATAAAATTATGCAAGTTATTATTCAAATCATGAGCAGCTAATTCCATCATGTTGGGGTAAATGGTGAAACTCTAAATATGAGAATATAAATTAATCTTACTTATATTATAATATATGAATTATAATCTGAAGATAATATTTAATTTAAATCTGGATTAATTATTGAGAAATTTTATTACCGTTAGCATAATTGAGTACCTAACTAGACTTGTTATATACATATGTTATCACCACCTTTGTGGCTGATTTAATATATTTTGGCATAATTACTACCTGAAGAAAATAAATTAACTGGGTAATAATGACAATTTATATATTATAAAAAGCAAGATTTCTTTATATTTGAAATATTAAGAGTGGATCCCCTAACCCCATCATTCTAATTTATTATTGTAATTCAATTTAAAATTGCTCATCACTTCAAACAATTCAGCTTTTTCTTTTCACTCAAATTACATTTGAGCCTAATATGACATGACTTGCCACAGTTATGGCAAACAGGTACAAACCTCGGATAAGAGCGAGGTTTACCAGGAACACCTCTAGATTGAGTTTGGGTCATCAGACAAGGGACAATTGGGTAAACCACATGACTTTTAACAATTGGCATCTTCCCCAAGTCACGTGGAGGAGAGATATGTATAGTTTTAGAGGATGACGCCTCATAACATTTTGACTCAACACTAATCCCTAACATGTAGTCTAGTTTCTCAGTCCTACTAGAAATATCTAGGTTTTAGCATTTTTAAATTTTGCTTCTAAGAATCTGACTCTATCAACTAGTCATTCATTCATCTCCTCAAGATCATCAATAACTGAAAGGCTCTTACAAGATTGGCTTGAACTTCATTCTTTTCCAGCGTAGTCTCCTTTAGCCTCTTACTGACCTCAACATTCGTCTTTTTAATAGCTAGGCTCTCATTAAACAGTTCATGTAGAGATCTAAGTATTTTTCTAACTATCTTATTCACAAGAATAGTCTCACCTAGGTTAAAACTGGAATTAACAATGTCGTTAATCTCAGCGTAAAAATCATCAAAAGTCTCATATTCTTTCATCATAGCAGTTTCAAACCTAGTAGCAAGCTCTTGGAGTCTATCGTTCTTAATTGGCAGTGTCCCATAATAAACAGTCTCAAGAATATCTCATGCATCTTTGGAAATCTCACATATAGAGATTCTCCTAAACTCAGCCGAGCGAACAACAACATGAATAACATCAATGTCTTTGTTGTTCCTATTGCCCCCATAGGGGTGTGCATCGGTCGGTTCGGTCGGTTAATCCTTGATTTTTTAACCGTAACCGAAATTTTCGGTTAAATAAAAGTGTGACCAATTTAACCAATTTATGACACATAACCATTAACCAATTAACCATTATATTTCGGTCGGTTATGGTTAATTCGGTTATTAACCAATCCAATAAATTAAAATTTAATATTTTTTATAATTTTTAATTAGTAAAATTATATATGATGTAGGTCGGTTCTACCGATTTTTTCGGAACGTTTCAACCGATCGAACCACTGACACATTAAATTTTTTGGATCATTAATTCGATCACATATCCGATTCTAAAAATATCGATTCTAACTAACATTTGATTAAATATATCTATATTTAATTACATGCGAGAGAAATATTTTTTAAACCCTCGATGATTGTCACGGCCTCAGATTTCCTTCCAAACCTGCCATGTTAGAAATTTTAAGGGTCACGAATTCACCACGATGCAAAATCTACACATTTGAAAATTTTATGTAGTTTTACCTTTAAATTCTTGAGAGAAATTAAAGAGAGTCAAAACCAAGCTGTTAATGCAGCTTGTCATTTGAATTTTATCAATTTTATTTTCGGGTAGTATTATCAATTCAATATAACTACAACCAATTGAGAGTTTCCATGCAGACTATCTTAACTCTAAAAAATTAAAGGATTCGCACGCGCTAATATATATATATATATATATATATATATATATATATATGGTTTAATTTCGGTTAATCGGTCGGTTCGGTTATACGAATCTCATAACCGTAACCGAACCGAATAACCGAAAAAGTTAAAAATTTTAACTGCAATAACCGATTTAACCGAATTAACTGAACCGTAATAAAAAAATGGGTCGGAACAATTCGGTTAATCAGTTAAAACCGATTAATGCACACCCCTACCCCCCACCCAAACTTCTCTTTCATCTAGGTAAGTTTATCTTTAAAGGAAGAGACCCT
Source organism: Zanthoxylum bungeanum (assembly GCA_019454045.1). Classification (NCBI taxonomy): domain Eukaryota; kingdom Viridiplantae; phylum Streptophyta; class Magnoliopsida; order Sapindales; family Rutaceae; genus Zanthoxylum; species Zanthoxylum bungeanum. The sequence goes on along the minus strand of SKCR01053307.1, from coordinate 2,312 downwards.
ATTAATAATTACCACATGAGGTTTCCATCCATATTCTACTGACATCCACACCCTCTCATCTATGGATTTAAGGAATGCTCTCATGCAAATATTCCTATGAAGATACTCAGTTCCATCAAAGAATGATGATAATTTAAGAGTTGACTTCTATCCATAGTAAACATGTCAAGGATCGAGTTCAGACTCTGATACTAATTGAAAATTTGAAATATGTCCAATGTTCTTAGCCTGTGCGGAATTAAATACAACTATAATTATTTAAGACATGTCAAAGTTAGAACAACTATGGTTCGATTCAACAATCACCCTTAAGTCTATGCAAATATGAATCAAAATAAATATATCAAAGTAGTAAACAAAATCAACACAATAATTTTATTGACGGAGTGAAAAACTAGTACGAGTAAAAAATCACTATGGTTATAAACTATCACTTGAATCCACTATATCTGATAAAACTTACAGCGGTGATATAAGACCTATAGTGACAACTTCACTGACTCAAATACATCTAGACTGTAATAACTTAAATAACTCTCTGAGCCTGCACCGAGCGGCATTCTCCAGAACTTCTGAAGTCTCCGAGTAGATCAACTCTGCGAACTCGCAATGTCTGAACTCCGACTACCAATCTTCCTCATAGAGAACTCCGAAAGCTTATGAAATTGGGTTAATGTTATATTTTTGTATTGATGGTAAATCTTAACTCAATCTCACCAAAAGAAAAAAGACATGGAAACCAAATGGGTCTTCTAGGTGAATTGTCAAGAAGCTTGAAAACAAACAATATTGTATCTCAGAATAATATATTCACAACAGTTGATTAGGTGGCTCTATGTTTGTTTATATAGGTATGATAGATGTATGGTTTTTCTTGTGCAAAAATGGCTAAAATAACGTGTCCAAAATAACACAATATCGCAATCTTGTTCGAACGCGACACAAATGTATGTCGAATGCATATTGTTCCGCAAACTTGTTCAAACGTAGTCTCGAATGCACCTCAAACAAAAACACACCGAAAGGTTTCGTTCGCATAGGATGATGAACGCACTACGCACGGGAAACTACTGCCAAGTTTCATTCGGATCCAAATATAAACGTGACACGAACTCTACTCTTTCGAATGCAAACACGAACACAACGCTAACACATATCTGATATTTTCATGCATAGTCTGCAAATACTAGTCTAGTTGATCTGAGATCTTCAAGACTCATTATAACTTAATTGAACTTGTTTCATTACGAAAGGTGCCAACAAACATGAAATTAACACTTCTGGTCATTATGGATAAAAGGGAAAATGAGCCAAACCATTATATTACGTTTGGTTAAGGAGAACAGAATGTGAGCCGAGGGAATGTTTAGGAGATTTTCATTCCTTCATTTGGTAGAATTTTAAAGAGGATCATAAGTGTGAGCTTCGACTCCTTATTCTCACCATGTAACAATAAGCAATTCTCCTCATATAGGTTGTATTGCTATTATCACCTTAGGGAGAATAACATAATTATTGAAAATTACCAAATTATCATTGACTTGATTATATTTTAACCGTCAAATATAATTTATTTTAGCTGTTGGATCAATTAATTATAATAGCATATTGTTGCTCTAAACCACATTAATTTAAAATTTATTGAAGTAGAAATTTTCGATTCTCAAATATCATTTTCAAGCCTCTAATTACTTCGAGTCGTGAACAAATCTGATACGAGCTTCGCCTGTAAATTAGTATTATCATCATCATTATTTAATGTTACGTTTGTGTGTAAGACATGAAACTAGTACTACATTTTTTAATTATTTTAATTATTATTATTTTTTAACATTAGTTGGTCTTGTGAAATTTTTTTAGCCATCTCTATGAGTCAAAGTACCAACCCAAGGACAAATAATATTGTGTATTGATAATACGTAATAATGTTCCAAATTAATGAGCAAAGGGTAAAAAAGGCATTTAATATATTTTTCAAATATATCTACCCAAAACCCATGCTTTTTCTCCTATTTAACCAAAGATACAATTTCTCATCTTTAAACTCATTCATCCTCTCTATATTCTCCATTCATGGTAAGCTCATGCTCACCTCATTTAAACTCCTTCTCACCTTGAACCAAACTTATCGTCAATGATTGTGAAGCGAAATTCTTTTATGTTTTAAAATGAAATAAAATCCCCCCCAATGGCTTTTTGTTATAAATATATTTATCTTATTTAAGTAATTTTTACCAATAAAGAAATGTAATGTCAAATTAATAGATACAAACCATATTTAATTATTTATTCTTCAAATTTTTCTAAATTTA